>JAGVSP010001695.1:0-39370 GCA_022494985.1 Micrasema minimum
TTTCAAAAGATTTATTATGTTCAATTTCTCTAAAAAAATAAAAGCATTGAAAAACAATATATCCCTGCGGTGTAGGTGCTCATAATCCACGACGCAAAGTCTCAATGCCTGTATGGCATTATTGGGTAATTCCATAAGCCCCACATATGATGCGGAAATGGTATGATGATGATTAAAAGAGCCGCCACATGCGTTTTCCTAGACTTTGTGTCAAGACTATTGAGTCTGTTAACATTTAGTCACAACTCCCGTCTAATCGAAAGTTACCAACCAAGCTATTCCTCAGATGTTAAGATTGTTCAGTGTGATATAAATACGGAATTAATTTACGTGATGTACGTGAACCGTATCAGTCTTTCATTGCCTGTTGCCCCTATCCTCTTACACCTGGTGTATTATGAATATTGATAAATCCCTATTACAAGATGGTATGTAAAATAATCCTTTAGCACAGTGACGATCATAATGAGCCCCAGGGGTCCTGGGGATCACGGTGAAAGCCGAGCATTAATAAGAGACTCATTTAATTGCTGGCAATTTTACAGTAAAACTGTTGAAAGGGAACTAAAATGCGGGGCTTTTCGGCGCTTCCGCGCCTCGATTTTTGGTTGTTCCACCTTTAGTTGATTGGCTAAGGCCCTTTCTTATCACCTCCGTTTAAAACCTGATTATCGTAAATGTCCTACTAAATCGCAGTTAAGTTTGAAAATGCATTTCATCACCTCTGATTATCACAAAAATATTGTAAATCCCATTTAAAACGCCGCTAAACTTAGAGGTTTGTTCCCTTTTAAATCACATTGAAATATGGCGTCACGTTTGTAACAGTTATGACATACATCTCGACTCAAAATTTTAATGCATTGAAAAACAGTCAAAATGGAAATAATATGATGATAATCCAATATTTTATGTTGTTTTGGATTAGTATCACATTATAAAAAACATAATAAAACTCGATTATAACTTAAATAACGAAATGTCTTAAAACATTTTTTGCCGGGTTGGATTTTTACAGTATTTGATAAGTAGTCCGGTAAAATTAGTTTTTTCTATCCCACCCTCCTTGTAAAACGTATTTAAAAATGGCGTCGTATTTGATCGTTTGACAACTCAACTCAAAATTTTATTGGGTTGAAAATTGCTTAAAATGGAAATGTTATAATGTTAATCCAATTTTTTATATTGTATCGGATTGGTATCATACTAAAAAAACATAATAAAACTCGATTCTAGCTTGCAAGTAGGTACCTACTCTTAAGAACCGATGGAGATTATTTTTTCCGCAGACAACACTGAGATTTGCCTAGATATTCATCGTCCAAACTTCTCGTCTCTGTTGAGATGTCAAATTGTAATAAATATACACTAGAGTAGGAAATATGTAAGAACATTTATTTAAGATGGCATAAAAAAAACACAAAACACCGACGATACGTCATGCGTTAATTAAATGAACTACTTGTTCCATATTCCAGAGAACCTCAATTTTCCACATACATAGCAAAACTGAAACAAACGTATAGAATACAAAACGAAGCATTACGAACAACCAGTAATGGAAAGTCCCATAATGGTCAGCAAAAAGGACGTAGATTTTAAGTAATCCTCTTTTCCGATAAGTGGATAATAGGGGACACTTTAACAAAGTGCCTATACTCCCCCGTAATTTGCCCCGTCCATCCACCACCTCCACTTTCCCTTTCAACGAAGTAAGTAGTACCCGGCGACCTATATTTGGATGACGGCCGATACTGGTGATGAATCGTTGGGATGTTATGATTTTACCAATACGATATATGTACGTGGCATGCGATAACCAGCCAAAACACAAGACCTAGTATGAAATAAAATCGTACTAAATAAAGAAAAACTAAAAGTACTATAAATCCCTGCAATCTACCTGCAGCTTATTTGTCAAAAGAAAAATTTATACTGCTCTAGTTAGCAAAATATTCTGGGATTTAAGTTAATTTCAGGACCGAAGGTAAAATTATTTTTAGTTGTATAATGTCCTTGAGGCGAATTTTTGACAAACAGATACAATGTGGATCAATAGACCGGAAATTACTATTGTCTTATTGTCAAATAGACCTTACTAAATAAAATGGAGTTACAAAAAGTTAGAGGGCTTTATAGTACGTACAACTAACTACGTTATGTGGTACAAACAGATAGATAATATATATACCATAATTTGTACTAATCGAAAGGTTAAATTTTTCGCGTTCGTGCGTAAGGTATGACATCATGTCATTAAAACGCAAGATAATTTTTTCGAACCTTATATTGAATTGCCGTATTTTTAATAGTTACTAAGTTCCTGTGCAGTTACACTGTTCAGATGGCGTAATATAAGAACGCCCACAACATCATGTAGAATTAGATATAATAAGATAAATCTCGCGAATCGTCACGCAAGTAAATTATTTCATCAAATGCAATATTTAGAATCAGACGGTACAGAAACTCATTAGCGGGCTCCAATCGGAATAGTTCCTCGACCGAATCCTAACTCCGGAATTCGCCACGTATTTATTCATAGAATTAAAGTTTCTTTTAAAGACACGAAACCATGTTCGAAGGGGTAGGCGTAAGGTTACAGAACGCCCACACCTACTCTGTCCTGGAGGGATCTCTACGATCTACCCAGCACATAAATTGTTTCATGTACAAATGTCGATTATTCCGACTTCTTACATGACGGTAAGGAACACTTGTTTTTACTTTGATCAAGTGGATTTAGTTCTCGGAACCGAATCCTAACTACATCGCAATCACACGCATCTTTATTCATTTTATTAAAAATTCTTTCATCATCATTATTTATTAAAAATCTGAATTTACAGTAAAAGGGTTCATTGTTGTATTACCAATATAACATTTTTAATGTTTTAAGTGGTACTTGCCTAAAAAGCTTATTCTATTTTTTTCAATAACTGGAACATACCTGAAAATAAAACAAAAACCTTAGTTTATAAATAAATAATAGTCTACGAGACCGACAAATATAATTCTACATTTAAAATAAAATGTGACTCAATTCAACTTTTGTAATTTTTGGTTAGGTCTGTTAGGGTTTCAAAATAAGGGACAGATTTAACAAAACATTTTAAGTCTCGTGTATTTCGTAAACGTTTATATTTTTAATCAAAAATTAAATGTTTCGGTAAAATGCCGAGTGGAACAAAGTAACACTTAGAGCTGAAACAAATTATGTACCAGGAGTTGCTTTGTTCAAGTTATTTTCTCTAAATGTAAAGCATGTAGGTAGATTTACATGATTTCCATTATTAATATAATTACCCAGAGGTGTGGGTGTTCGGAATCCTAACCGGCCTTTATTTAATCCCAGAATTACAGGAAACTTCATATCGCGCCAGAAATTTAATTTGTTCTCTCACTCAACCTAATATTATATGACGCAAATATATCTTAAAGGAACTCTAGTTTTCGTGTTAACAGTCAATCGCTCTAGTTTTTAACACACGTCAGAATAGGATAATTCCTTTAATAACAAAAAATATCGGACGAAAAATACTGTATTTTTCTAGCCTTGTAGCTATTTCTATCACATATCGATTCCGGGGAATCGTGAAAGCAAATGAAATCAAGAAAATAAAAGGTCAAATATACAAAAATTATTCATGAATATGATGCTTTTTTTGTGTCGGTCATTTTATTGATAACCCACGAGATACGTTTATTATTATTACAGTCATTCTTCCAAGGTTGTTTGTTTGTACTGTACATAAATAATAATTTAAAAAAAAAACTATTTTTTTATTTTTTTTATATCAAAAATGCATTACAATATGTATTCCTCATGAGTAACTGTAAACTCATTTTGTGCATTAAAATAATTACATTTATTATAATAAACATTCACGACAGAATACACAATTATCGATTATTATTATTATTTTCTTCTATCAATACTAATGTATGAATGATAGGTATTTCTTGGAAACATTACTTTTATTTATTTATTTCGTTTATATTTTGCTCTATATGGTAATTTTCATTTATTTTGTTAGAAACTGCAGACTGCAATGTTTCAAATAGCAAATGAGAATACAATTTAGATCGTCCTTCACAACTGAAAACGAGAAAAAAAATTGCATAAAAGATTTGCAATATTTCATTTTGGGGCTGTTTTCATATAATCGAAAATAACTGTGCCAGAAAACGGGAATCAAGTTGTACTGGAGTGGGATTCGAACTTAGAGATTCCGATCCGGAGTCCCCCAATCTACCCCGAATATCGTTATTATAAATGATATTAGTAAATTTAAAAAATAAATGAAAACACGAAATATACCTATCACGTCTTATAAAATATAACTTTAGACATTGAAACTTATGTCCTGAAACTGAATTTTGTAGTTTCAATACATAAAACATTCCAAGAGCATTAATACCTAATTAGTATTTTATCTCATGTAGATATCATCTGTATTTTATACAAAAATATAATGCTTAGTGAATAGATGATTTTCTATTGACAGTCGTATTTCTATGCCAGAACTCTTAGGGCGACTTATACAAAAGAGTAACAATTTTAAAGAAGGACTTAAGACATTTAGAATAAATTTAATTCGTTCTATTTGGGTGTAATTCTGACAATTAAAATCAGTTAAAGTCACTGACTGTTTTTTCAGTAGTTAGATAAAAGGATCAATAGGAAAGAGAGCTCGATGAATAAAAATTTTATAAAACCGATTAAAATTTAAATGGATGCAATGTGCTTTTTGTGTTATTACGCGACATTTAGGCTGAAAGTCAGTCTTGTTGAAAATATAAATTTTAAGCTTAAATTGACTAACTTTTTAGCACAAGGGAAAAGATGTATATAATTATGAATTCACGTATTAATTAAAAAACATATTTTAAAATCTAACGGAAATCACTTTTCATTTCCTGTACCACAAACATCAATAATACCCATCACCTTGATATCGCATTAGCAAAAGTGCTATTCATGGAGAAAATCTTGTATTTTTTGTTTCTTTCTTTCGTTGTCAGCCCTACAGAGAGGGGGGATTAGATCCTGTGTATTTAGTGTCCAGTGTCCCTTTCCATTCAATGGGAACTAAATGTCCGAGAAGCCGCCATTTCAAGGCCTTATCTGGGGGAGCAGACGGACACGCGGCCCGCGTCAACTTTGTCATAGCAAGACCAACCCTCGGGCGTGTTTGTTTATCTCGGGATCCTGTTTGTTGCTTCGGAGCAGATTCTGCGATGTTTCTGACCATTCTGGCCCCGGGCCGAGAAAAGATTCGATTTCCCGGCAACAGAAATAAAATTTGAGGCGATATAATATTTGTTTTGACCAGTAAGCACTGATGCAAACAAAGATTAAACGCGTATTGATTTCAGTGATTTAATCAGGTGACCTTATTTAGTGTTTACTGTATGCGGAATTTGACCGCAGTTTGATAAACAGTTGGGTCAATTATTGAGTTGAGCCAAACATCAAACAACTCTATTTTAAGCAGTGAATGCATAATTTGAAAGTAAATGTATCAAACCGTTTATTACGTACAAACATCGACTAATTATTATTAACTAAAAAGGGATTGAATGTTTTGAGTATTTGCGTTAAAAAAACCCAATATGTAATGGTCACAAAATCCCTGAGTTTTACGATAAAGATAAACTCGCTGAAAATAAAAAAAAGGGTTTGAAAAAATAAAGTTAAGAAGCCTATCAGGGTGAACATTCTATACTACACACACATAAGTGTCGGTAAAATATATCGCATTTGATGACGCGTATACGATGTCAAACAGCTAATTTTTAAGAAAAGAGATTTAAATAAATGACGTCACATTAAAAAAGAATAAGTGCCTAGAAATGATAATTATTCAAATATTTATTTGTACAAAAAATAATGTAAAATAATAAAAATGCTGATGAAAAAGTTCTTACGGATTAAAAATACAATTTAACAAATTAATTTATTTGAATTTATACTCTACAAAATGTTTCTGAGAGATTAATTTTGATAAAATAGATAACTCTTGGGAAAATAAATTATAACTTTCAATTTAGGCATATTTGACTATTTCTCTCACAAGCAAAGTTCTTGATTATTGGTGTAGCCATTTCTAAAATATCGAGAACCCGCGAGCGTTATGAGATTTTCGACAAAACTTTTACTGAGAAGAAAATGTGATATTATAAGTATCAGAACTTTCCCGGCTTTCTGGATGACAGATTTAATTAAGCCGAGATCTCCTTTATCTCCCGCTAGGGGAAAACAGTGGACGGAAATGAAACCTCAAAATAATATCAGGAATCCGAATCCCAAATTGCCTAAAATGGACCGCGGTGGTTTACTTTTACAGGAAAGAAAATTGTTTCTCTGTTGTGATTATATAAAAAAACAAAAATATACGAGTAAACTGTAAATTAAAAATTAGTCACTTAATGACGAAATATAAGGAAAAGTTCAATCTAAAATAACTACACATATATTATGTAAAGTAAAATAATACGTAAATTTTTTTGCAAGTTCAGTTTTATTGTTTCCTAATAAATTTATTTTGGATAAGGAGTAATATCTTAGACCGCAGATTATCTGTTAGAATTATTTGAAAAATTCAGTAACCCACCTCAGTGCTAAGAAAGATTCAATTTTACAATTCAAAGAAATGATTTAAGGCATAATGATGCCAAGGGTCATAAAGACTGAGTGAAAGGCACAAAATAATACGATATTCGAAATGAAATATCTCAGATAATTTGATTTACCCCGTCAAATTTGTTTATGATGACGAAGAGGTCATAAATTAAAAAAATAAATTAGAGATTTGTGCTGATTTGGCGTAAGATCGGGGAGAAACTTAATTACAATTAAGCGATACGACTCATAAAAGCTCTTTATTATGAGCTTAAAAATATTTATTTAAAATGCACGTGAATTTGTGCATTTCACTCCATATTAATATAATGCAAACAAATTATTCCAATTGAAATAAGTTATACGTCTTCTTATTATATAGAGATAAATAATGTAATCATCCTCATCATTATATCAGCCCCGTAAAGGTCTATTGCTGGACATAGGCCTCCGTTCCCCTGCCGATCCTGCGCCGCGCCATCCCTATCCATCCGTCTTCCAGCAAACTTCTTGATATCGTCTACCCCATCTCATCAGTGGACGTCCTTGGGGCCTCAGGATTTCTCGGTCTCCACACTAGACGTTTTCTCCATTTGTCATTCTGGCTATATGACCTGCCCATTTCCAATTCAACCAAGAAATTCGCACTGCCACTTCGCAGACCTTTGTTTGGCATCGGATAATGTTATTCCAAGCATTATTCGCTCCATGCCCTTCTGTGCAACTTGCAACTTATGGGAGGATTGCTTGGTCAGAGTCATTGCTTCCGTGCCATAAGTTAGGACGGGTAGAATGCATTGGTTAAATACTCGAGTCTTGAGTGAGCTGGGAATATAGTAAATTTTCTAGTAAATAATAAATAAGACAGTACTTAAAAAAATGATAATTAATAATTACATAACCATTAAATAACGAGTTTAAGGGCATAAAATCAAATTCAAGAGAATGTGTTATAAAATATTTTCGGAGTACAATAATTTGAAAATTGTATGTCTAGTTGGTAATCATACATGTTTGAACGTCAAAAAATATAAAACAAGAGAGAATTATGGTGACTGGTGACACGTGTTTCCGGCAGATTTAGACCCAGAACTCATTCTCGATCAAAGCATTCTCTTAAATGCATGAGATTTTCAAATTATTTTCAGAGTATCTAACCGTGAGACAAGAAAGGTTTTGTACATTTTATGTTACTAAAATGGAGGGAACATAATATTATCTAACATAAAAGAAATGCAAGGCGTGATTTTTGCTGCTGGATTGTGTTTTTTTTTCAACATCAAATTCTCTGCCTAAATGGCACGAAACCGAAATATTTTTTTTGAAATTAAAACAGACTTTCACGCTACTAATATATTATATTTTAAAAAATACCAACTGGTTTAGGAGATAATGTTCCTTCCATTTTTTAAATATACAGGGTGTAACAAAACTCGATGTACAAGCGGGAAATGGTGAATCTACAGCGTATTTAGAGGCGATTGTGTAATATGACTTTTATAATCTGGGCTTGAAATATTTTTTTTAATCTCTTCTTACAAAAGTATGGCAGATTAAGTAAAATTGCTCAAATTCTTATCAAAACATGTTTTTTAATTTTGTTTTCTTTATGGATAGTATTAATTTGAGTAAATACATGATGTTTGATAAAATTTGCAAAAAAAATCGAAAAAAAAAATCAACTTCGTACTCAATTTTCTCGAAAACTGAAGGTCAAATAAAATAAAAAAATCTACTATAAAATAATCGGCTCCAAATATGATGTAGATTCACTAGTTTCCCGCTTGTACGTCGAGTTTTGTTACACCCCGTATAAGTAGTTTAAATAAATGTGCGTTTAATTTCAAAACAATGGAAAACATCAAAGTGAGTGTAACAAACATTGAGTTAATAATTTAAAATATTTATTAGAAAGAAATATTATATATTTACTTATATTCAATTTTAACAGCATCTATTATAAAAATTTACTACTTATTTTATTATTAATTACTCTCTTCCTTAATTTATTTATACAATTTATTCAAGACGATGCGTGAGCTTTTTGTAAACTAATGATATTTACAATGGAAAACACAGTTTTTTAGAAACCGTCATTAAAATTGCAACAATAATTAAGTGAATATTTTATCAGTGGTGTTTTTAAAAAATATATAAAACTACGAAATGCTGTTTAAAAAATCTATTAAATTAACTGGCAGTTAAAACCAAACAGCTGCTTACATATTCACCGAATGGCTTATTATATAAGAATAACCATCTAGAAGCCCGTTATATTAATAAAAAATATATTTTTTAAGCTCGTGCGATGCATAATAAAAGTGTTAAATATCTATTTATTGTACTAAATTACATTCGGTGACATTAGTTGTTCTCTATAAATTATATTCTCTAAGTTTACGAGCTTTTTACGATACATTAGAACCGAGGATGAAAATAGAGTCCAGTTGGGCGCTTTCCGGTAACGAAGTGTGTTATTTTTGGTGACAAGGGAATACTTTAGTACCTCCTACCTACTCATGGTGAGTCGTTTCATCTTCCCGTTTGTTTAACAGAAAACACATTCAGAACTTTTGTGAATTATGCGCCTATGTGATTAATTACATAGGTTAATTTATAAATATCAAAGTGATACTTCACAATCTTGAGGCCTATGAACATACATATTTATGTATAATATACACTTGGATTACCAAGTCTAGGATGCCTCGATAATTTTTTATTAATATAAAAAGATAAAAAAATTACATGATTTTTTTTTTTTTTTTTACGTAATTTCAGATAAATTTGAGGCAGATAACTTGACTTAGCAGTCTATGTCTAACGCTAAATAAAATATACAAAAGGTTCAATTTTATTCGCCGCTTTCTCATTTGTTTTACTAAAGCCTTATTGTGCATCGCGTATCAACCAGGATAGTTAATTACAAAAAGGTAAATGATCGTCATAGTTGGTAAAATTTAATGATGTTTTTATTGAAGTCTACTCCTCTTTATTTACACATTTACGCTTAACCTTACGACAAACTTTCCCATAAAGATATCACGTAGCATAGTGCGAGTGTCAGGTAGAAATATTTATTATTTACTACGTAAATTTATTGTAATGACAATAATGATGAGGGTTAAAAAACCAAATCATAAAAAAAATATCTACATAACATACATACTCTTATTATTATACAGTACAACCAGGAAAATAAAACCAAATGGTCATGGTAAAATAAAGTTCAAAAGATGAGCGAAATATAGATTTCAAATCAAAACCATTGTCATGTTCAAGAAAATCAAAAGAAGAATGGATCACCTCACAATCTCCATAAAGCTCTGAATTAATATTTCAAAGAAAATATAAATCCTGAAATATTAAAGCTTCTTTTCAAATCGCAAACAAAATCTCTATCTATGCTAATTTTGACAAACAAACGTTTTAACATAAAGGAAGCGAAGTGTATGGATGAGCTTCACAATAAAACAACAAGCGAAAAAATAAATGAACGATCTTCCTTATTTTGAATACTTTTCCATAAAAGTTGGAGGGTATTCCTTATGATACGGTATAATATTCCACGAAAGAATGTTTTCACAAACACATTCAAATATAAACAAAAAGTTAAAAATAACTGACGCAACATCTTTTTAAAAAGATAAATGAAAAAATTTGAACATGCAGAACAAGTTAAAATTTAAAAATTTAATTTCAGATATTATAGACCTTTATTCTAACATTGTAAAAAACAACAAATACACACAACCTTTATTTTAACATTGTAAAAAACAACAAATACACACAACCTTTTTACATTTTATTTATTATTTTTCTACTGTGCATTTTTCTACTGGGATTTTTAAATAATAAAATAGAACCGGGTGTTTTAGTTTCTCTTTTCATCAAATGATTTCGCGCATTCTATAAAACTTCCTATAAGTTTGTAAGACGAGGCTTGCTTTCAGTTTTCACTCGATAAAATATGCATAAATTTCGTCATAAATCATTATTAAAATTTGTCCCCTGTCAAAATAAGGAAAACGAGGAAGATTTTGATTGTTATAAAATGAAAGTTGCCAACCGCTAAAATCGTTCGGGACCTTAAGAATAATCAAGTAGTGTCGTGTCTCTTTTACATTAGATATCCCTCCCATAATATTTAAACTAATATAAAAGTCGACGAAGATAATGAAATTTTATAATCACGTCGAGTTATTATTCGTGCAAATGTATTATAATAGACACAAGAACAAAAAAAAAGATTCAGTCGTATGATCATGAAAATAATTTTTCAGGAGGTAAAATAAAATTCAACAAACCACCAGTGCCAGTGGAAGTGTTCCGATTTCAAATAAATATGACAACTAATGCTACTATCTCTAACTGAAGCATTTCCTGTTCACTAAGTTTGAGTTTTCTGTGACTATAAAAATTGTGACATTTTAATGAAATTATTTTTAATTATTATTTTTGTCAGAAGTTATTTAATATATTTCATGCTATATTTAATTTTAATTTTTTAAACAATTAGGTAACTTGATATCAGATGAGAAATGCTTCAGTCTAAGGCGGTGAGAGCTTGTCAATATAAGCGTCGCGTCGGTAAGATATACCTACATTTTGATATAATTTACCGTTATTAATACGCGTCATAAACGCGATATATCTACTTGCAGAAAAATTGGTAATCCCAGCACTGTAATTTAAACTTAAGTCATTATCATATTATCAATTGCCTATTGCCTGAAACCAAGTCAGTAGAATTTTTGTTACAAATAGCAACGCACGATTGCCCCAACAAAACTTGGTACAATAAATGCTTATCTCTAAAATAAATAAGGATTGGTTAGGAGGCATCGCTTAACAGCAATAAGCCCGCCCTTATACACTTTTACTTTGTTATTGTACATGAATAATTCAAACAAATAAAATAAGCAATAAACAATAATGATTAGACATTTTAAAGTATTTCAATGCTTTGTTAGATTGTACCAATAAGACATCATGAATACTAAAATATTAGATAAGTACGAAAAAGATTACAATGACATTACCACATAAAACCCACGAAACCTACTAAAGTTACAAGAAAGTGTTAACAGGTAGCATTAGAAAACATTATTGACAAAAATTGTCCATTTTGGTAGCGCTATTTCAATCACCTGAGTACGAGAAAACTCGTTCATTTTTGAACATTTTCCATCTTGTTCAGAGTGATATTCTTAGTTGTAAGTCAGAAAATGCGAAATGATGAAGGTGCATCGAGGCGTGAGGCACGCGCTTTCTCCCTTCACACCTCACCCCGTCCCCGGCCACCCTCACACTCCAACCCCTTGCACAAACAATACAGAAATACAAATACAAGAAATGTGAAAACGGATGCGGAATACTGAATACATTGTGTACTTACTAGTAATAAATCATCTGAGGAATACATATTTCACCAGAGAAATCAAAAGGAGAGATTAATTGTCTTTAAGGCGTAATGGAATCAAAAAGGCATCTTCCGTTGCGGTATCTATACGAAATGAATGCAGGCCGTTATCACTAAATTTACGTGTCTTTACGTGCACATAATGCAACCAATTATACCTATAAATCCAAGATCATCTTTATAAGTAAGGTTGTAGATATTATAATAAGTAGGAAATAAGTGAAAAGCATTGCAATTATTAGTGCTTTTTACTTTGTTTTCAGCCTCCACTTGTATTATATTTTTAGATACAAAGCATTACTTACAGCTGAGCGCGAATTTCATTCACAAACGGCGATACTTTCATAAGGGGAAAGTAATCTGGAAACAGGGGAAATGCAAATATTGTTCCAGCATTACAACTCAGACGAGGGAAGGAGAATCTACCGCTAGGATGACATTCCGGAAAAGAAAACGGAAAATGCGAGGGAATTACGAAGAAATGCTGGGGCATTAGAAGCACGGGACGCCTATTTACATTTAAAACCATTCCCAAGAGACGGTCTAAAAAAATAATTTAGAACATTGATTATGTACCTCAATATTTATTTTAATTAAAATAAACACAATTAGTTTGAAATGAAAAAAAAAGGGGGAAACTTCACAAAGCGTGGTAGAGCTGTCAAAATTCCATAAAAGTTTTTACTCTCTGGATTATAGAGGTACAGCATAGAAATGGGCAAAGCTGTGATTGGTTGGATTTAAAAATCTTAACCTACTGTATAAATTCCGCTTTTAAATAGCTATTTATTTTCAAATTATTATTTGATTTTCAAATTATTGCTTTTAAATAGCTATTTATTTAAACCCAACCAATCTTAACCTACTGTATAAATTTCATAACTTATTATAAAGGATATTGCTTTTAAATAGCTATTTTTTGATGCGTTTTAATCATAAAATTATATTTTAAACCCAACCTATCTTCAAACCTACTGTTATTATATTTCATAAAAATGAAAAACTATTATACTATGGATTTACCATAGACTAGTCCTCATAAAAATTATTACGCTTTGTGAAAGTATGCGGTAAACAAAAAAAGCGCAGATGAAAAAATATATTCAAGGAAATTTAATTAGATGACAACAGAAAATTTAAAATTAGACAGGTGAGATGAGGAGAGGACAATTTTAGTGTAAGTTTTATGACGTAAAGGACGTAAGGTTAAAAAAAAAAAAAAAAATGCCAGGATAGAGTAGTATGGCGTTCTATCCTCGAAAAATGGGGTGATGGTTAGATAGTTAGTTAGATAACATCAGTTTAAGGACCATTTATTTAAACATCCGTTAGTAAATCTTGATTTATACATGGGGAAACAAAACTCGTAGTACAACCCAACAAAAAAAAAAGAATTTCATGTTTAAACTTTTTCGCGAAATAAAGTCCGTTCACCTGTAGATTACAATGCTCTGTATATGGTGGCTGTCTCATTCCAGAAAATAGCGAGATATATCATCTAGTGCCTCGGGCCGTGCGGGGTGCTCCGTAGCGAGGAAACCGGAAAACCTGCCGGAAATGGAATCGTAATCGAAACTATGAAAAATCTTATTTCAAAAACGCTATTGAAATTTTATTACATTCGAATGTTGTCTCGCTAGAAACTCACACGAAACGTATGAGAATGTCAACTTTCCACGACTTGCTTTATAGAACAGCGTAGTATGGAGAAGTAGCAGCATACATTTACCCTAAACTTGTACATCGTACATATTATATGATTTATCAAGCTGAATTCCCAAGTTTTATGAATACTCCTACATTATTATATAAAGGGTTGAATTAACACAAAAAAATATTGGTACAATTATCTGATTATACATTTGAATTGTATTACATTTATTTCATTCGATTTTTAAAAAGATCATATATATCTGATATTTTGAGAAAAAGGTTGACTGTTATTAAATGCAATTGAAATGTTTATTCTGGAATAACAAGACGGTACTCTAATATTCCGTGTATTATATCCAGGAGGTTTGCAAAAAAGCTCTACTTAAATTAAATGAATATTTAATGAGTAAGAAAAGCAGTATTTTTTTTATTGCCTTTCATGAAAAGCACATGTTAACGTTCTCTTAACGCGTGATATTTATTAGAGAATTTGCATCAAAGTATTAAAAAAACCCTGATATTTTAGGCAGAACCATTCGCTAATGTGTCTATGGTAACTCAATTATTCCTTTCGTTAGATCGAATTAGGAATGACGTCATCCAAGAATAACTCCGGTTACATTTCGCGTTACTGTCGAAATAACCAACTCGTCGAGGGAACGAACCGAAAGTAACGCGATTCTCAAATGGGCACCAGTGCACGATCTTGCAGCACTAAAGGTCCCTTTAAGGAGCTTGTTTTATGCCTGTCTGGATCTGGATGCGAATTCGTTGCAGGAAAATGCGAGTCGTAAATAAGGTTTTCTCCTAGAGGATAACTGCTAAGTGAATTTAAAGAAATACGTAATAATGTAATATAAGTGAGTTCATTTAACGGCGTTTATTTTTAGTAAATTTCATATGCTTGACTAAGTTAACTAAAGTTATGATTAAATAAAACGATGTTACTATGTTAAAACTATGATTACTACTTATAATTTACCTTGTTGTACTACTTATATTTACTACTTACTATTA
This sequence comes from Micrasema minimum, assembly GCA_022494985.1. Lineage (NCBI taxonomy): Eukaryota > Metazoa > Arthropoda > Insecta > Trichoptera > Brachycentridae > Micrasema > Micrasema minimum. Next base: position 14,718 of record JAGVSP010001695.1, read on the forward strand.
TACCTAATACTACCTTACTATGATTACTACTTATATTATGTATTTTTTAGCGTAACTTCCCTCACCAAGCACAAGAGCTTGTCTTTTTTATTAGTGAGGTATAGCGTTATGGTTATATTGTATAATTATTGTGATATTAAGCTTTGTAAATTCGATTAATTGTGTTATATTTTTAAAAATTTTTCAAAAAAACTTTAGTGTTACATAATTCATTATGAAGTGATACAAAGTAAATACCGAATGAATCAGCATAACTAAAGTGATTTAAAAATACCTAGAAAAGTAAAGTAAAAAAACCCGAGCTTTGGATTCAAACCTTGCTTATCGCTTAATTATATATTGTAAACATAATGATAAACACTCCACCTCGTCTCTCCTCTCCATAATCTCCGCCTCGTAGCATAGTGGTAGCGCATTTAGCTACTGTGCGTGAGGTCGCAGGTTCGATTTACGTAGGGGGTCAACATTAAATATTTATTTACATGTGATACACATATTAATATTTCATGTGTGATACCTTGGACTGGTACTGAAGCGTATGACTGATCATCTTACCTTCATGTAAAAAAATAATTAACATACACTGCACTTGGTGTACCAATGAAGTGCCCTGTGCATCACTGGGTGCAGTTAAGGAAAAGTAGTAGTAGTAGTATGATAAACTGATTTTAATTCTTTAAAAATAAACAAACAAAATCAAGCGAGATAGCTATTGCAGTAAGAAAATTAAAAGTTTTTTTGCACTTTAAAATATAGGTACTAGAAAATATCATAAAATGTAAAAAGAAACTATTCTTTTTCTTGTATTTTCCGTGCCAATGTCGGCTATAAATCCAAGTTGGCTGGAATTTTACGACCTAAATCGTTTTTCCTGAAAAGGCATAAAATAAATGAAAATAAATCAAACGTTGAAAACTTCTTTTGAGGTATTCCTTATTATGTACAGCAACAAGGCTATATCCCGGCTATACAAAACTCCACGTAGAATGCAATAACGTATTCTTTTGGAAGGAATTCGTAAATCAATGGGAAAAAAGAAATTAACTTAGAACACATTTTTAATTAAGTTCACGCTCAGATTACTTTGCAGGTAAGTGGCAGAACAAGGCCGTGTCAGGTAATTTGAAACGCAAAATGTTTACAACATTAAAATGTGAAGGTACACAGGATCGTTAGAGGAAGAAATTTGAGCGAATATTTTCTTTCGCGTATATCTTAACAGAAATAAGCATTATCTAATAGTATCAAAAAATAAAATCTATTATTTAACCATCTCAACAAGCCAGGAGGCCCACCATTGGTACACCAAGTGCAGTGTATCTTGATCATTTTATAACATGAAGGTAGGATGATCAATCTTACGCTTCAGTACCAGTCCAAGGTATCACACATGAAATATTAATATAAAAAATCACATGTAAAAAATATTTCATGTTGACCCCTACGGAATCGAATCCACGACCTCATGCACGGTACCCGAATGCGCTACCACTATGTTACGAGGCGGACTTTTGAAAACACGACATTATTCATTTAAATATTACTGTTTTTGAAACGCTGGTGTTTTGGATTCATATTCAATGAAGTCACAAAAATGATATTTATAGGTTTAAAAAGTATAAACAAGGAATGAATACGTGTATTTCTTAATTATGACGGCATTTATTATGTTATTTCTCATTTCACTCTAGCGCTAAAGTTTTTTATTTTGGTTGGGCTCACCCTCGAGCAGGACGGAGATACTCCAGGGACGTCCTCCCTAAGTCTTTGTCAAGGAACTTTATTGTAATTAGCGTACTCAAATATTTGACGGATTCAAATGGGGTAGAAGTATAATAATTACTGTCCAATAAACAAGGCAGCGTGCGAAGAGAAGACGAAACGACTCATAAAATGTTAATAAAGAGGATTATTCGTTTTGTAAAGGATTCCAATACAATCCTAAAACATCAGGACATGCAAAATCATACAAAAAATATCAGCAGTTTATACCTATGTACTTCGCGGATACAGCTTAAACCTTGCTAAATAAACCACAACGCTAAGTTACACGCCATTGATCAAATGCTACTGAACTATGCGCGTAATACATTTATATTATTAGTGATTCAATTTCGCGTTTACCAATATTTAAACGAGTTCGGAAATATAAAATAACTAACGAATGCGACTATTTGAATGCTTTGTAGTGGAATTAGATAAATCTATACCGATTATGCGCATCATTGGATTGTCGGTTTGTGGTAAGTACAGGTACGTATAAATAAATGCGCCACAAACTGCGGTAATGCAAAAAAGCTCTGTTTCACGGGTCGTTATTGTGCAGTTATTCAACTAAACGTAACAGTTCAGACTGAATAATCACGCTATGGCGGAGCCTAGTCTGCACGTTTCAAGAAAAATGCGAATAAATTTGCCGGGAACGAAGAAAAATGCTACAATAAATCCTTAGTAAGCGAAAACTCCAGTAATAAAACCCGAGTACTTTTGTTCCCTGATACAAAACTACCGAACGTTTTCATTTTCAAGTTCCAGCCTCTTTAAAGGTGTATGTTTTAGGGGCGAGAAATTTCTTTAAGGGCGGATTCAGCATTTTCACAACAGGATTCAAGTACCCCCGAGAGTTAAGTTTATTCCGCAATAAAAATATCCTCTCGAGGTGGTCATAAGGACACTGAAAAATGTAAGGAAAGTACGAGCCCAGTTAATTTCCGCCCCAATGTGAATGCAGTCGTAAAAATAAAATGAAATCGCCATAAGCGCAAGGGTTACTTAGAGAAATCCTAATCGTCTTGTTTAATAGCAGAGGATATAAACTTCAAGAAGAATTTCCAGATTTTCTCCAAAATGTAACACGATTTTGATGTGTTTAATCTGCCATCAGTAGAAAGATGGCAGACTAAATACATAAAATATAGTAAGGGATAATGTGAGTTATTCAAAGCACAAGTTCTATCCGAGTTTGTTTTGAAAAGTTGTTTGCTATTTTTTTGTACTGCAGCTAAATGATTACAAACTCCCTGTCAATTTTCTTTGGATCAATAAAATTAGGCAAAAGACTTCAAATAAATTATTATTTATGTATAATCAATATAATACAAAACTAATAAAAGTTTTCCTTTTGGGGGAATATGAGCGGTGAATGGTGCAGAAATAATTATTTTTAATATCACTGCAAGCCGGTGCGCGGTGGTTCCGCCATTTAAAACGCTCAGCGCATACAATAAAAGGCGTTGTGTAAAACTGTGACTTCATAACCGGTGAACACTTCTGTAATATGAGAATTATAATATCTACCCGCTGGCAAACGCGGAACGTGTGAACATTACAGACCACTATTTATCATTCCAGAGATTCCCAGTATTCTGTTCCCAGGTCAGGATAGTGGGACGGTAATGGTTCTTGTGCTCAGTTATTCCTCAACAATTGCTATTTATCTATCTCCGTAATTATTATGGCAATATCCTGGAGATACATTCATGTTATGGTACTAATAACTTAGCAATGAAAATGTCGAGAGCAATATTTACTCAAAGAGACGTAATTCATTATGATGAATAAGGGTGGTATGTATGTTTCCTCCTAAATAATAAGAGAAGAAAGTATTCTAACGGAAAGTGAAACGATTTTCGTTTGTCTTTGAACTTACTTAGGATATGAAATTTATGTTAGAAGCACTCACTTTGTAGTTATTCATTATATAAAAAATGCTTTGTTTTTACTACTTTTTATCAATTAAATTCCCGAACGTTTCCTAAAATGCCTCGAAACCGGAAAAAATGTACAATTTACATTAAAATTGTGGAAATTTACAATTTTAATGTATTTACAATCATAATGAATTACAAGCTCTGTAACAAGCCAATAAAATAAATGATATAAACTTTAAAAATAAAGACAATTAAAAAAATATAAAGTATTAAAAATGAAACATTTAAAAAAAAAATACAATGTAATAATTAAGAAAATCTAATCGAGTATCTGTGTTATATAGTATATATATAATTACATAAACACAGAATTTTAGAAATAAGGTTTTTGTTTTCTAAAATTTAGCACTAAGTGAAAAACCTAAAAACAAAGTTGTAAGAGCCAATAACAGTGTTGAAGTCGTTTACTAACAGTTGGGGACCATTGTAATGTTTTCTGTTAGTTCAGTGTCGTGCAGTCGTTGCTACAATGATAATTTACTTTCGTGTATTGTACCCCTGTGGGTAATCGGGAACACCTAACACACAATATATTTAACTCTACTCGCTGTTCATATTGCCAGCATAATATACTAGTACTAAATATAATGTTAGCATGGAAGCCGCGGCTCGCGAGTCGCGGCTGAACGTCGAGGAATAACACACGGATAGAAAACTACTTTTACGGACCGATAACTTAAAAAAGTTATTCTCAACAAAACACAAATAATTTCGGACAATTTATTACACTTCTGATAAAGAGAACTGCAATAATTACGAACAAAGTATTGAAATCATTAGACATAATATTCTTAGTCATCATTTCAGCCCGTTGAGGTCCACTGCTGGACATAGGCCTCCCCCTGCCATCTGCACTCCTCCCGATCCTGCGCCGCCCCCATCCACTGTCTTCCAGCAGACTTCCTGATGTCGTCCACCCATCTCATCGGTGGACGTCCTTGAGGCCTCTGGTTTCTCGGTCTCCACACACCAGAAAGCGTTTCGTCCATCTGTCGTCCGTCACTCTGGCTATGTGACCGGCCCATTTCCACTTCAACCAAGCAATTCGCTCCACCACGTCGCCGACCTTTGTCTGGCGTCGGATCCAATCGTTCCTTTTTCGGTCTCTTAATTTTATTCCAAGCATAATTCTCTCCATGCTTCTCTGGGCAACTTGCAACTTATGGAGGATTCTTAGTCAGCTATTGAATAATTGGGCGTCCGAAACTGTCCTAAGAAAAGTTCAACAGCAGACTGCGAATAATGTGTTCGAAATTTTTAATACTCTTCGTAATTATCACAATCTTTTTTACGGAAATAAATAGTTGGTATTTCTGGATGTTAGAAAGTTTCTCGCTAAGTTATCGGTACCAAAAGTCAGTTTCTCTCAGTGCGAAAACGCTTTGAGTTCAGGAATAACATTGACAGTTGTGAGGGTAAGTTTTACTGTTTGCTCCACAAAGTTGCAACTAGCGAAGCTGTAATACATAATCCAACAACTTGTAAACAGACCGAAATACGCCGCCTTTGAATTATTACACCGAGGATTTATCATACAGTGACAGGACACACACTTCTTGCACGTCTAAATATCGTTAATCGCCTTTATGACCGGAGGCAAAAAGAGATATTCAGAGAAAACTTTACGTACATATTCATAATATAAACAACTCTTTCAAATCACGATGAATAAATATTAAAGATATAAAGTAAACAGCAGACAGATGCATTCAATTCTGTGCATTTAGAAGCTGTGAGAAATTTTCTTTTATAGGAAGGTTTCTAAAGCAAACTATTGAGAAAAATAATTACATTTTTCACACAATAAATTACTGGATTATACCCATGCTGGGTTTGTCTATCATTATTGACATCTCAACGTGGATCATCTTGGCGTTTACAGGGCTTATGATCTATCATCGGTGATGATGGACCGAATGGGGAGTGTTGTAGCCGATGACAAGTAATAAATCATAAGCCCTGTAGGCGCCTAGATACCCCACATTAGTTTATTTTAAAGTGAAAATAATCAGATATTTGTATCACATATTCTGTACACACAATACAAGTAATATTTACGTATATGAATATTTAATTCCTAATCTATTAATCAATCGATATTGAGGAATTATTTGTTAAACAAAAAGTGCATAATATAAGCTTTACTATTCCGATAATTTCTCCCTACAATAAAGCAAGAACAATAGAGTATTGTGCCGACTACAAAATGCATATTGGGATCATTAACTTTTGAGGGCAACAACTCGATTGCCTTTCCTCTACTTTATGAAGTACATTACAACTAACACGAGTGGATTATTTATTCACGGAGGCAGTTACCAAGATTGAAGATAAGCAAATTCACGGACAAAAGATATATCAATATTGATAAAGAAATCCATAGTATAATTATTTTAATATACTCATAAAAGTTAAATAAAAATACTTCAGATTTATTTAAATAGATTCACATTTTTCACTTGAAGGAGATACAAGTGAAGCTCTCCTTACTTGTTTTATTATTATTACCTTAGAATAGACTTATATTAAACGGGGAATACGATAACAATATATGTATGGATTCTGGAATTTTTATTCTAGAATGTCCTCCAACATTGAAAAAACCTGGCCTAGCAAAAAATAAATCAATAAATAATGCAAAACGTAGAGTTATCTTCATTTTATTGTTTTAACACATCTAACAAGATACTAACTAAAATGTATAGAAATAGTATTTTATTTTGTTTGGGTCAGAAACAAATGTACCTACAATAAAATGTTATCAACAGTATTAAACAAATACTAGGTACAATAACATCTGAAATTTATGCAATTTTTAAAAATATTTCTCTTAGTACTTTCTTAAGGTTCTTAGTACAAATGCTCGGTGCTCGAATTTCGGTATTTTCCGCTACACATACATTTGCAAACGGTGTACGCACACACTCTCAGTTTCAGGGGTCGAAACAACACGACGCGCGACACACGAATAAACACAAATTTACGACAAGTTATCTTCAAAAAATTGTTACGTATTATTTTCATCATAATTTTTGTGTTGTTTTTGTTTTTACTCTAAGAATTTCCCTTTGAAATTCGTGGTGACAGATGCGACTTTTGATTTTTTTTTTTTAATAAAATGTACAGGAATTTCATTTTTGTGTTTTTTAAGAGTACGTAAATTCAAATTTTTAGGGTTCAGTAGCCAAAACCGATTCCTTATGATTCCGTCATATTTATCTATTCGTTCCTTTGTAAAAAACATCTCTCCATCGATTCCAATAAAATTTTATATACAATTAGATATATGTGTCTTATAAACGTGTCACTTTTAATACAGTGGTGTAACTCTAATTTTTTGTAAATATTAGTTTACATCTCAGACACGATAAAAATATGTTTTACTATCTGTGTAACATTGGTCTATCCCCCTATGTATGATTTATTTCTTACAAAATAATTTTACACTTACGTACTAACTACATTATTTATATTAAAAGTTAAAAAAATCAATGTATGTATAAAAAAATGCTTATACTATTTATCTTCTATCTATTAGGTCCTTAGGTCCATATGAAATTGGCGTTTTGTATGGGAGGAACATAAAGTTGTTTTTTTTTTGAAAATTTGAATTTGGAATTCCTAACCAAGAGAGAAGATATTTGAGATCAAAGTTGCCAGTACGGCAAAATGCCAATTTCATATGTAAGGACCTAATATATAAATATATATATAAATGAATGTAAGTTTGTTTGTCCCCTATGCATTTGTAAACCGTTCATCCGATTGCCATAAGTTGTTGCAGAGAGTTATTTTATTCACTTCTGGGAAGGTTCCTGCATCATTATATCAATTTTATAATTTGTGTAATATTTGCGCATTTCAGATAATTTAGTGACATTTCGGCGTGAATAATTGGTACGCCATGTTTGTTTACAGATAGTACTCTGTTATAATTTTTATGGCTATCGAATAAAATAATTAACAGACAGTGAATAAGTTAAAGAAAAGTACCTACCTTACAATTCGTTTGGAATTTATATTATTAGGTAGCCTACCTAGAAGTATTTCTTCTTCGAGCTAAAAGAATCTTTGTTTGAAATTTGGAGCATTTTTGCTACTACTACTTTCCCTTATCCGCACCCAACGGTGCATCGATACACCAAGTACAGTGTATATTGATCATTTTATTACATGAAGGTAGGATGATCAGTCTTACGCTTCAGTACCAGTCCAAGGTATCGCACATGAAATATTAATATGAAAATGACATGTAAATAAATAATATTTCATCTTGACCATCTACGGGAATCGAACCGGCGACCTCATACACGGTGGCAATATGCGCTACCACTGTGCTACGAGGCGAACATATGGATCATATGGAATCGTACAATTTACCGAAAAATATATATTTTATTTGTATATTGCCGAATGACTTTTGATTTTTTTTTAAATTTAATAATCATCACCATCATTACATAATTGCTTCCCATGTAAAGCATATGGATTTTTTAAATGCCGAAATGGCGGGCGCACCCTTTTTTCATAAAATAAAGTTGGGTATCGTTTTATTGGTTTTTAAGGGTCTTGATTTCGAATTTAGCGTTTATTTTGAAATCCAAGATGGCGGACGCAACTTTTTTTCATAAAATGATGTTGGATATCGTTTTTAATGGTAACGAGCGTTCTGAATTCGAATTTAGAGGTTATTTTGAAATCCAAGATGGCGGATGCACCTTTTTTTTCACAAAATGAAGATGGTTATCGTTTTTAGGGCGTATGGGCTTCCTGATTTCAAATTTAGAGTTTATTTTGAGATTCAAGATCGCGGTCACACCTTTTTCATAAAATGAATATTGGTATCGTTTAAAGGGGTTACGGGCGACCTGATTTCGAATATAGAGTTTATATTTGAAATTCAACATGACGGACGCGCCTTTTTTTCATCAACACATTTTTTACAATAATATATTGGTATAAATTAAATTCTCATTTGGTCCGAGAATTAACCCTTGGGCGACTCCGGTTTCTAGAGTCTTCTCGTCACTCAGGGTTTTGTTCATTTTTACTTTCATTTTTCTATTGTGTAGATAGTCTTGTAGAAGTATTTTTATATTTCCTCGTATTCCGTTTTTGTCCATAGCTCGTTACCTTAAAATGATACTCATCATCATTTTATGAAAAAAAGGTACTTCAGCCATCTTGGATCTGAAAATAAACGCTAAATTCGAAATCAGAGCCCCCGAGAACCATTAAAACGATACCCAACATCATTTTATGAAAAAAAGTTACGTCCGCCATCTTGGATTAAATAATAAACGCTTAATTCGAAATCAGAGCCCCCAAAAACCATTAAAACGATACCCAACATCATTTTATGAAAAAAAGTTGCGTCCGCCATCTTGGATCTAAAAATAAACGCTATATTCGAAATCAGAGCCCATAAAAACCATTAAAACGATACCCAACATCATTTTATGAAAAAAAGTTGCGTCCGCCATCTTGAATCTGAAAATAAACGCTGTATTCGAAATCAGGGCCCCGGAAAACCCTTTAAACGATACGCGACATCATTTTTTTTTTAAAGTGGCGTACGCCATCTTGGATTTAAAAATAAACGCTAGATTCGAAATCAGGGCCCTCAAAAAACCTTTAAACGATACGCGACATCATTTTTTGAAAAGAAGTGGCGTCCGCCATGTTAGATTTATAAATAAACGCCAGATTCGTAATCAGGGCCTTTAAAAACCCTTTAAACGATATCTCGCATCATTTTTCGAAAAAAAGTGGCGTCCGCCATCTTGGATTTAAAAATTAACGCTAGATTCGTAATCAGGGCCCTTAAAAACCCTTTAAACGATACCCCACATCATTTTATGAAAAAAAGTTACATCCGCCATCTTGGATCCAAAAATAAACGCTATAGTCGAAATCAGAGCCCATAAAAACCCTTTAAACGATACGCGACATCATTGTATGAAATAAAAATTGCGTCCGCCATCTTGGAATAAAAAATAAACGCATGATTCGAAATCAGGACCCTTAAAAACCCTTAAAACGATACCCAACATCATTTTATGAAAAAAAGGTGCGCCCGCCATTTCGGAATTAAAAAAATCCATATGCTCTACATGGGAAGAAATTATGTAATGGTAATGATAATTTTTAAATAAAAAAAAATGAAAAGTAATCGGCATTCTACAAATATAATATATATCTTTCGGGAATTGTGCGAGTCCATATGCTCCCATGTCCGCCTCGTAACATAGTGGTAGCGCATTTGGCTAGCGTGCATGAGGTCGCGGGTTCGATTCCCGTCAAGATGAAATATTTATTTACATGTTTTTTTCATATTAATATTTCATGTGCGATACCTTGACTGGGACTGATGCGTAAGACTGATCATCCTACTTTCATGTAATAAAATGATCAATATACACTGTACTTGGTGTATCGATGCACCTTTGGGTGCGGATAAGGGAAAGTTGTTATAGCATATTATGATTCTTGTAGCTCGAAGAAGGAAAAAACTGACACAGAATAATATAAAAACATTAAATTTGTTGTTCTATATCAAATAAAATATAACATGAAAATACTTGATTTTATCACCAATGGTTTAAACACACTGGAGTGTTTGTGTACATATACGAAGTGTCAATTGGACGAATTTTAGGACGAACGGACGTGACCTCCCGTCCGAAAGCCGAATGGCGAATGACTTTTGAATGTTGAATCGGCTACTGATTCAAACACAAATCTTACAATAGTAATTTGTATGAAAAAATCTTCAGAAAAAAATGCGTCTGTTTGACAACGTATTGCGGAAAAACTAAATTGTTTTTTGCCATTCCTTTTGATTACAGGATGAATTATTATTATATTTTTAATAAACTGGTATTCTTTAGAAATGAGGCGTCACTAATTAAGAAACGCCAGCTCAAACGCCACAACGCTATTCGAGAGTTTTTCATAAAATTCGTGATTTTTTTGTGACGTAATTATAGTATTTAAGAGAAAGATTTTTAATCACAGGAAACATCATTATGTTGAGTAGCAAAAAACATTTTTTTATCTTAGAAATATAAGTAAAATACACATTAAAAACCCAAAACGCCTAACCCTGTTTCGGATCGTTTCGAATCGTTTCCCCTTAACAGATTTTCTAAACAACATGGATTTCACGAATAATAATTTTAAAAAAATATTTACGTTCATTAAATCAGAAAAAACAAGCAATTTCATTAAATTTTATGTTCTAATTTATTATATGAAGTATTTTTCAATGAGCATTTTTAGTGAACGAAACGATAGGTACATTTATGTATTAATGTTTACAAAAGGGCGCTTAAGCCGCCATTTTCCTTGTTTTACGGCTAAAATAATTACTAAGTACTAGACAATGGCGTCAGAACCCATATTAATTATTCCAAGCGGTTGATTCCTTATCACCATTCATTCGTTATATGCATTACGCAATGTTAATTTATGTATCAATTCCACTCAACAAGGAGTTCCTGGCATTATTGATTGTAATATTCATTTGGTATTCTGCTAAATGTCAGACGTTAAGAAGGTTTACACACCAAGTAATAATAGTTATGTGAATATCGAATACGCACTGTTTTTATGTATTTGAGGTAGATAATAAAATATCATATTTTGCTCCGAAGTAAGCAAGTCTTGCGATTAAAACTGATAAAAACGTTTTTTTATTAATTGGGAATATAAAACATGGATTCGTCAGTATTATGTATTACTGAATTAAATGCATATTAATATAGTAGAAACAACACATGTCGTTTGGACAAAGGACAGAAGTGCCCAAATTTGAGACAGTCAATAATAGTTTATGGCTAATAAGTACACTAACAATATTGATGTTTTCAACACAAATCTAGTGCATTTTAGGGAACAGTGTCTGGCTGCCATCTCTGGCGATAATGAATAGCACCTACTGTGTAATAATTTTAAAATGTCTATGTAAAAAAGCCCTATGGTCGTAAAAAAACAACAATAAAATAAAAAATAAATAAAAGCTATGTAATAAAATAACCAAATCTGAGTTCGTTGAGAAAATTTCTATTTCTCGTACTCTTAATTGATTAGTTGTATGTATGTATACATGTTTGTTTATTAATTGAAAGATTTTGATCACAGCCCTACATCATGAAAAATAGAGTAAAATTCTACAAAGCTAAACGACTGAAAACGTCGTTTTGCATTTTTTTTCAGGATTCCATCATTTTTGTTAATTTCCGGTAGCTGATTTAAAATTCATTTAAATTGATTCGCGAAAGTGCCATAAAATGTACAAGTTGCTTGGAGCGAGGAAACCATCTAACGTCAACCATTATCAAGATGTACCAAATAATATTGATGAGGATATACGACGGAAAATCATTTTTGAAGAAAGTTTCCCCAAACCCCAACCAGTCAGAAGCTGATAGAAATGATCGGTATACAAAGGAATAAAGGTTTGTTTTTCATTATTATGAAGATGCCAAAAATACTACAATGCTTATATCCAATATTGTTAGTTAGAAATGCAAAGAATATCGGTTTGATGAAGGTACGCTTCAATTTTTGAAAGACGTTATAGGAAATGAAATTCTATTCAATTTTGCTGATGTACGTAAATAAATAGGTATCTACGACTTGATGCATAAATTTGGTTTATAGTTAAGCCATGGCGTTGCGTTGGTGTTTTACAAAAGAAATAATGCATTACGGTGATTATGAATATATTAATCTAATAATTCAATTCAATGTCAACATATTGACAGCAATTCTAAACTAACAATAAAGGGAAAAAAACAAGTAATTTTGTTTGATTTAAATGTACGAGTATATTGCAGATTTTTTTTTGCTACTAAAGTTAGACTCACTGAATAAAACCACACATTTCACCAGAAAAATATATATATATATAATTATTATTTTAAATATATATTTTAAAAAATATATATATAACGTTTTATATTAAATATAAATAACTTTACGACAATTTCTACATCTGTAGGTATTTTTAACAATAATATTCAGGAACTGAGAAAAATCAACGATATTATTTCTGAAAACCCAAAAGACAAGCTGTCATATCGAAGTTTTGAACAAGCTAGAACTGCCGTTCTAGATTTCGGATAAAAATATCTCAACCCTGGTGAACTTTAATTTCCGTATTTTAAAATATTGTTTTAAAGAGAAACCGACATCCATTTACTGTAATACATACGTGCTATAGGATAAAGTATATCATCATCACCACTACTGGATGTGGATTTCACAAACGTTTTTCTATTAGGATCTGCAAACATTAAATAACAAATATATTTCCATGTTAAGTAATGCTTTTTTATTTGTCCTCCAAATATATTTAAAAATCCTTATGGAAATTTAAATAACACATTACTTTCGGAACATAATGATTATTTAGAAGCTTATTATGAAATTTCGTATTTTTTTATAATAAATACATTATTATTTTTGTTGTTTTTGGTATTTTAAACAAGAAAAAATAAAACTCCATTATTCGAGTTTTTAAAATACGTTAACAAGATGATTACAAAGAAGTAATTAAGCTTTGCGTGGACGAGATAATCGCTTCGTAAAAAACGAAAGAAGCTCATGTTTATTCAATTTGTTATACGTTTAATTTTTATTTCTGTATAAATCCCGTAATACGTATGCAAAGTACATAACGCTCAAACGGATTTAAGTACTTTTAGGTACTTACAATAAAGGGAAGAAAATGAATTCTTCCAGTATAACACTTTTTTCAAAATTACATTGGGAACATTTTGTAGCAAATTACAGAGAAATTTACGGGATATAGTATATAGAATATTTAGCTATACAGCCGATCATAAGAAATAAATATCTTTTGTCCTTAAGTATGTCATACAGATAATGGGCTACTAATGCGATGTCACATTTACAAGGATTAAAAAAACAATGAAAGGCTTTTGCAAAAATATTGAACGAAAAATATATCTGGCAAAACCCAGTCGACTTACTTACAACATGCTCTATTGTGTGAATCGAAAGTATTGGGAAAAACGATCGGAAATGGAGATAAAGAACGTTTCAAATGATTTTTTTGATAAAACACGAGTATTTTTTTTCTCCATTTTCAGTAGGTAGTTATTGCATGGACTTGACTTGGTAGGATGCGCGAGAGTTGGCGGCCGATCGCTTGGCCTGGAGGCAGTTTGTGGATTCCATATGCTCCACATAGGGAGCGGATATGGTATTATAAAATAATGAAAGTTATTGCATATTATACCCAACTTAGTAAGTGCCGTATTTTTGCTTTTTCTAATGCGCACTTTATACAGTTTCTTGTTCAGAAAACTGTACAGTCTGTCAAACGACAAGCTTAATATGTATATTTTTTTGCGCGATCATTATACAGGGTTATTTTTTAGTCAGTTAACAAAAAAAAACCCTGAATTCAGTACCTATCGTTAATAGAACCCATTTCAATAAAAAAACATGTACTTTTTATTTTTACGATTTATTATTTTTATTCCTATAATTTTTACAAATTACGCACATCCTATTTACAGCTGTTGTTCATGCGCGGCACATAAAGGTAAGTGCGACAGGTGAGTGCGCGGGGGGGTGCGCACGCCGCTCGCGCAGTCCCGTCCCATTAAGGGGGGGGGCGGCCGGACGCTCGCCTAGGGGTGACCAAGTCTTTACTATTTCTGAGGAAACATTTGGGTGCACTTTTCTTTTTTTTTTATTTGAGAAAGGATATGTTTTTTTTTATTGAAATGGCTTCTATTAACGATACTGAATTCAGGGTTTTTTTTGTTAACTGACTAAAAAATAGCCCTGTATTTAGTTATTATGAGTTATTATCGAATGCTTACACACACGAATTTTTAAAATAGCTAATAATGTAAGTACATTATTTGTTTGTTTTTAAAAGCATTCAATATATCAATATCTACTAAAATGTTAACATAAAAAACATAAACTGTCAGGTTGGCCAAACATCGCGCCGGCTATTCCATATTTCATACAGTTTTAGCTTTATACGGGACAGTTTGCAAACAGCACAAGAAACTGTACAGTTTTCCGTTCCGCATTAAGTGGGATTAAAGTATAGTCTACAGAACGCGTTTAACCAATTTGTTAATTTACGCTTCCAAAACAAACAAAGGCAATGCAACATTTCTCGCTTCCCTACTTCTTAAATAGCCGATATTTCTATACCTATAGCTACGCACGTTTGGAAAGCGGAGCGATAAACGGAATTTAAGCTTTAAAGTTTCCAGTAGGGTGGCAACAAATGTCGGATTAGCTTACCATAAGAAAAGCTCACAATAAATGAAAAACACACAAAGAACAAACAATTCTACCGATGCGATGGGGAGGAAATTCGGGAAATTTCATCCACAAAAGAAAAATAAATTAAATATTATTTTCATAAATAAAGGGAGCAATTCCAAATTGTGCAGTATGATCAGGGATTATTGTTGCTTAATATACTGTGTAATAATTGGGTTCTTTCCGATTTTTTATTTTTTACTTTAAAAAATTGATTGAAAAATTACAATGTAAGGGAATTTTTTAAAATTTTTTACGATGCCATATGAATTTTCTAGCGCGGTTTGAAATAGCGCTTTTTCAAATCGCTCGCAAAATCCTCCATTTGGCGCGCATGCGGTGTGACGTCACAGCGATATAGGCGCTTACTACGGAATGAATTTCACGCCTTTCACGGTGGATGGGTATGACGTCATTAGCCAATAACGGGCGTTAAAAATCATTCGTATTTTCGCGTTTTTAAAACATAAATTTATTAATAAAAACTAAATTTTTGAGTATTGTGTTTTATATCGCTGGAATTGTAAAAATATACTTTAAATATTTATAACGTTTTTAAGAATATTCATATTATCTGGAAGAACCCCATTGTTCTAATTATATTATAAAAATGTTTAAGATTATTCTAAACTATTTTAGATACAAACGTTAGTTGCCTACTCATACTCAATGCTATTGTAACCTTTATAGCTCAGTTTACTGCGGATTAACGAAAATGAAGCGCAGAAAATACAAAGCGCAAATGTAATGAAACAAAAATAAATCTTCATTCAAGATTTAAAGTCATCCAGAATGTCTTTTGGTAACAAATTGTGCCGTTACAATTTACAAAAGCAGTCACATAAATTTTCGTTAGAAAAATCGGGTTTTAGGGAACTACAAATGCAGACATGAAAATGTAATATTTTGAAGTTTTGCATCTACCTACGTACTTGTACCCTCAAGAATAGAAAAAAATATATTTGTACATCTAAGACTATTAAGTAATAAATTATGACTGTTCATAATATTATGTAGTCATAGGTGGCAATTTATTGCAACGTATAACTTGTCAACAATACTTCATTGTTACAAAAATATCGAGTAAAGTATAGTTCAAAGAGTTTATCTAAATATGTTTTTTAATTTGTTTAAGCGTGTAGTCTCGTAGGTATTTTAAGCCCAGAGGTAGGCAGTTTGGAACATCGGAATAAGAGTGCAAGAAAAATAATAAAATAAAAAAATAAAAAATTAATTCAATTCAAAAATGGATTTTAAAAATTTGGAAATCAACAAAAGTAGAAAACTACTACTACTCATCAAGTGCAGTAAATTTTGATAAATTGGTACATGACGGAAATATGACAGTCCAAGGTATCACATATATATTACGAAATATTTTTATGTGAAAATCAGATTCAATCAATATTCCATATTCACCCTCATCGGGAATCGATCCCGCGACCTCAAGAATGCTGTCCAGCGCGCTACCGCTGCATCACAAGGCTGACGAAGTAGGTAAGCCCGTTTTTATTTGCTGCCAGGTATTTTCACGGGTGATTCTCCGTCGAAAATCGGCAATAAGCTAAAAGGCGTTTAATTGTCGGCAATTAAGTTCTGTTTCCCTAATGTTGTGGCGGTCATTAAACGTTACCAAGGTACGGAGGCCTAATGCGATCTGCACAGATTGAGTCATTAGTGATTGTGTTATATACATTGTCGCATAAGTCACGTGGTTTCAAGGTTAATGATAATGCGCATCTACTCCCGCATCAATGGACCTACTTTGTGGACACGATACGCGAATACTGGTTGTGTGAAATCTGTTGAGATACAAGTCCGATTTGGTTCTATGATAACACTATTTTTTAATTTTTAATTACCGTTTTATCAACCGGTTTTAACATTTCCTTCAGGATAAAATCTTTGGAAAATTGAACTATTTCCTTAGAGAAAGGGAAGTAATAACTCAGAAACTGATTGACGATAAATAGAAGAAGAAACGTATTATTTCATACTTAATTATGAAAACTACGACGACGCATTATTTTTTTTCTATCTGGATGAAATACAATGTTTTTTTTTCAAGAAAATCAAGGTATAGCTACGCTCAAAATCAAAATTGATTATGCTATGAAAATACATCATGTTATAAAGTAACTACCTACATTTAGCAACTTATGGAAAATTTGATTCTCTACTAATTTTTATGATAATTATTACATATAGAAATAACAAGCATGTAGTCTTTTTATTCTATATGTATTTAATATTTTTTTTTCACATTCGGAATAAAATGATTGCTTTTATAAGTATATTATCAAAAGTTATATGGTTATCACGTTACAAAATTGAGATTTCACTTAATTTCGGCGATTTAAAGGAAAATTATGGAACGAAAGTGTTAATTAGACCACTTAAATTTTCGCATGTTGTGAATTGCGTGAGTAAAACCGCTTGACTAATAATTATTAACACTTTAAATTAAAAACTGACGTGACTAAATGAGAAAACTCAAACATTTTGACAACTTAACATTGCCATTATACGAATACAAAAAAAAATAGAAATTAACATGGTCGCCATAAAAAGGTTCATAATGTCTTGATGCAAAGGGATTAATAAATTTCTTTAAATAGAAATATCACATGGCATATTGTTTGGTTATGGTGATATCAATATTTACTTATCTGACGAGTATATAATAGGAATTTTGCAATTCCTGCTATTTAAAAAACCTTTCTAAAGCGAGCTTTCTATTTATATAACAGACAACACAACATATTTACAATTTTGATCTGAATAATTTCTTTAGTTTTTTGAGTCTTATGATTTATGAGTTAGAAGGCACAGGGCCATAGATCCATGGGGCCCACAGCTCCTGCCTACTATTACTTCTTTCCCTTATCCGCACCTAATGGTACATAGGGCACTTCATTGATACATCAAGTGCAGTGAATTTAGATATTTTTTTATGTGTAGGACACCTACTTCTTTTGCACGTTGGTAAAAAGATCATCTGTCATGTCATAAACATATGTGTCCAAGGGCTCCAATAGGTTAAAGGCGAACCGATAATAATTCTTGTGTCTGCGTAAGAACAGATAATTTTCTAATAATTCAGAATAAAGACATAAAATCTCCCTATAAAATACGCCCGTATGATGGTAAAGGGCACCCAGCGGAAAATAAATAGACAGTAGTATTATTAGAAGTAGGCAGGTTAAGAGGACATGGAGCGATACAAATCTCGCGGGACTTGTTATTGTGGGACTACAGAATATCATGCATCACTTCCAACCAGGGGCGTGCGGTGCTTTCTGCGTGCGAAGGATAAATTCGTTTTAGTACTAAAAATAAATAAAAGCAAAAAATACATTTTCGGGTAAAAATATTATAGTTTGTTTTACAGTTGTTAAATTCAATAATTTAAAAATATTTACACTTATTGAATAGTACCAAGTTAATGCAGAGTACTTAATAGCTTAGCTTAGACCTTAGACGAATGTTCCTTACTTTTTTATATATTTAATTACTACTATAACGCATTCTCAAAGAAATTTAAATGTATTTCTAGCTAGGGAAACCAGTGCTGAGGAATGCATTTTTTAGAAACGATTTTGAGAGAAATATCAACGCGACAGTAATGGGGACGCTGCGTGTCGCAACGCGTAGGTTTGGAATCGATTTCACTCATTTAGTTTGAAAATGATTATATTAGACATGTCCCGCGTGTCGCCGACCGATCTGACGCCACGCAGATCACTCGATTTCGATCGGCGTGGGATCGGTGGGGGGGGGAAGCGTGGCAACACGCGGCGTGGCTCTAATATAATTGCGGCTTAACACATTATGAAGAGTTTGTATTTGGTTCAAAAAAATTAGCACTTAGATGTCTTGAATATATCGAATATTTTAAATAATGCACGGTCAAACAGTACGTAGTAAAATTTTTAGATCACGCTATTTCCAAGGGGTAGTCAGTGAAAATAGAACGCCACACCACTCTGTCTCTTCCTACTCATATACATACATTATTCCTACTCAAATACATACAGATATTCAGATTTTTCAAGAGTTAATGAATAAGAAAAAGCTACATTTTAAGTGTGCCTAAATACTTGTAGACAAAAACTGAATTTTAACCATTACAGGCAAACATCAAAATTTAATTGACACAGGTCATAAGTCCTGTAAACGCTTAGATATCCATATTCGTAAGAAAAAAGCTGTTATGATATTTATTATGGTGAATTACTAACATTGTTATGGACGCCACTGCCTCCCAATACACGCTGGTAACTGGTAGGTACATTCCGTCCCCACCCAGTTAATGGGTGTGAATACAAGGATTTAATTTGATTTCGCCAAGCAAGCGTAATCATTATTACTCTCTTCCAAGGACACAGGATCCTTCTAAACATAGGCCGCAATCATTTCAACAAAAATGTTCAATTAATTCAGATACCTAGTACCCACATACTGAAACAAACGATCAGAAGGTATCACATTGATCGAATATTCTCGCTTCGGGAAACAGTAATTATTGTAAAAACCATCGGTTTTTATAAATTACATATTATATGGGTTAGGGTTTGATTACGACGAACATAAAACTATTTGCATTTGCAGATTTAATACTTTTAAAATAATTCAGTATTTAATTTTACGTAATTATTTATTTTATTTTTATTTTGAACTATACCGTACCTTATTGTTTAATAAATAAAAAATAATATATCTATATCAATCGTTTTCATGTTAAATTCCAAAATAAAATGACAGGGTCGGTACAAAAGTGTAAATTTTTTTTAAATTTCTAGATAGTAATGAAAATATTAAACACACTTGGCAGTTCTGAAAGGCATTGTTTAAAATATTACAAACATCAGGGTGATAAAGAAAACATACTAAAAAATTTATGTCCATATTTTTCTGGGTATTCACTGTAACAAAAATCAACCCGTTATACTCAGTTTTCAGAGACACGATACAAAAATACTATTCGCGTTCCCTTAGGTCCCGACTGGGTCCAACTAACAAATTTAGTAGAAATGAGTTATTAGGATTTCAAAATAAATTTGTACTGTTGATAACCTTTAAAAAAAGAATTATAGAAGACACCTATTAGGTGAACATTTGAAAAAAATTGAAAATTGAGCTATGCAAAAGTATGTCAAAATCTTATCTTTTCAAATGATTTGTGTACATCAGTTATTCTAAACAAGCATTTTTAAAACGCAATAATAATTAAATTATTTTTTCAGGGTTAATTTCAAAGCCAGAGTGTTAAGGGATGTGATTCAGAGAAAAATATTCTTGACATTTTCCCGTAACCACTGCAGTAAACAGTGATGAGCGGAATGTAACAACCTTTTTATGAGCTCTTGAAGGTAGAAAAAATAACATTTCCTACGGAATAGCGTGTTCAAATGTGAAGACTTCATAAAAAATGTATGGCAAGTATAATTAATAATAGGGAGGTTTTTGCTAACTGGGTTTGAAATGGAGTAGGAAAATTTCATTTCGTAAAAAAAAAAACGTTTTTTAATAAACAGCATTAGCTGTACGAGTATGTAAGTGATAATTAGATATGAATCGTCACTAACTAAACCCTTTAAAGGCTTAAAATTAAAACATTAACTAAATCTCTCATTCAAGTAATAAATTTTATTCCTTAACATTAAACATCGTATTATACTCAAAATGGACAATTTAGGATGTAACATTATGACTTTATGTTTGATCAGTCATTGGAAATCACTAGTTGACATCTAAATTATACCGAAGTCTGACCCATTTCTGACCCTTTAAAGGACGATTCATTAATAGCAGGATGAGACATATATGTCAATCTTATTGCCTATAATGTCCTTAAATGTAAAATCCAATTGTTGAACCACTTGAAAATTATATTTGTTTTATTTAAAAACCTTTGGGCAATTCAGAAGATTAGGCTTAAGATTATACATAAATAGCTCGCAATAATACATTTATTATAAAATAATTTATGTTCAAATAAAAGAAAGAATCTTTCTTGAAGAGATTTCACGTTTCTAAAGCTCCCTTTCTTGTTTAAATGGCACTTTAAGGGGGAGAATATCTCCAATAAGACGAATCTAATCCCACATAATCTTATCAGGAGAAATTTCCGTCGCAATTTTGATGTAAAAAATGCTCGAATGTAAGTGGCACTTTGTACCAGATGCATTTAGATAAATCAACAAATAATATAAATTAATTATTTACTACCTAACTACTAATTTCTTAGTAATTAATTATTAAACTTACACCTTAAAATGACAGTAAAATCAAGAATTTATCTACACTCTTTGTATAATTCCGCTTCAAAATTTTAAACCAAAAGACATATCCCTCTTGAAAAGTTTGAATCAAAATGGCTGAACCAATCCAATCCAACGGAACTTCAACTCACGCACACAGATATTAAAGCCACACACACACCCTTGTACAAATGGGTTAAGCAGTTTTACGCGCAACTTGTTACATGCTGCTGCTATTTTTCCCAATTTCTCATATCCACCTTTTTCTTTCTCCCCTGATACTTCTGGCTACCGCATATTAGGTTCCCTCGCTCCCTAAACCCTGCACGGGGCGCTCAACTTTTATCCCTGAACTTTTTTACAATTCATAACGTTTAAAGGAAAACACAAACAACATTATTACATCTGGATTTCCTATTAAGAATACATTGTTTAAGATAATATTTTATTAAAGAAGATTATTTGTGAAATATTATTTGTAAAATACTGTAGGTACCTACCTAATTAATACCCATGTAATTTACCGTTAAATTATCTCCAAATCGTTTTAATGCTAATCCACTCTACTACTACTACTTTCCATTATCCGAACCCAATGGTGCATAAGGCACTTCATCGGTGCCTACACCAAGTGCAATGTATATTGAACATTTTATTACATGAAGGTAAGATGATCGATCAGTCATACGCTTCAGTACCAGTCCAAGGTATAACACACGAAATGTTTATATGAAAATCACATGTAAATTTCATATTGACCCCCTACGGGAATCAAACCCGCGCCCTCATGCAAGTTAGCCAAATGCGCTACCACTATGCTACGAGGCGGACATAGTGATCCATAGTAATCCACTCTAGTCTAGTTTAAAAAATAGTCTATAGATAATTATAAAGGAAAGGACGCGGTAACGCAAGTACCTATCTAAATAACAATTGGTTAACTTATTTATCATCATCATCATCGTCACTCCATATCCGCTCCTATGCGGATCATTTGGATTCCACAATGACTTCAAGCCAAGCGATCAAGTAAAATTATTTATAAACAATAGTAATTGCCTATGAATTTATTTCGGAATTCCAAAACAACAGCGCACCAAACACTATGAGCTTTACTGAAAATCAACGCCGGACTTTATTACAATGTTTCACTAGAGAAATCAAGTACCTAATATCCCGGAGCTAGCCTGATGCCAAAAAGCAAACGTTCCTTCCTCGGTTAATGTTTACATCGTTTATAAATGAATATAATTCATGTTCGAGTCGTGATCGCTGCAAATATGGCCATTTCAAATGTAGAAATATCGAATCAGGTGAAATATTAGGAACGTAGCCCCTGTATTGAAAAGCACCGGAAACATTCCCCGACTGAGACGGAAGGAAAGGCTCTGACGCGATCGATCACCATCCTGCCATCCGCCATCCGCCATCCTCCATACATTCTGTGCTGCCTCCATCAATAATAAGGGGCCGGGGGCGGGGGTGCAAGGTGCTGGGAGATGGGAACAGCCCTTGGGCCAATTCCTTCACAACTCTAGCGTAAATGTGGAGTTTCCACTATTTACCGTGCTGCCGTCCTAGTGAAGAAATCTCCGATTTTACGTTAAACGAGTTGGGGTCTAATACGTTTTTCGGTAAGTTTACCTCGAAGTAATAAAAAAATATTGCTAATCTGATTTAAACAAAGTGAATATATGCAATGTAAATACCGTAAATAGTAACTCAAAATAATAATAATACACAGGATATGTACAAACATACATTAATTATAAATGATGCAATACATCATAATATTAGAACATATAGGTAGGTATGCATTATAAAATAATCTAATAAGCTACTTTACGTGGTTTGTACATTATGTTCTAATTTTACGCCAAAAAAAAAAATTGAGTATACTTTTTAACACTACAATCATCATCATCATCATACCATATCCGCTCCCTATGTGGAGCATATGGAATCCACAAACTGCCTCTAGGCCAAGCGACTACATACTTAATAACAATTTTGATCGAGTTTATGATAATATTAGTACGCATTTGAATATCGCAAATACTGTTTTTAAGAAAGCCCGGGCGGCTTGTGTTAGAAAGTAGAAGTCACGACGTGAAGAAGTAGAAATTCGATCTGAGGGTCATTAAACTCGATAAATATGTAAATAAAATAATTTTTGAGATCGTATCTACTAATTAACATAAGTACTGGTAGATATATCGACTAAAATGTCAGCAAGATCCCAATATGATATCAATTTTCTTCGCATAAGTTTTAACTAACTAAATAACCATCACACTATTTCCCCGAAGTGGTAGGCAGAGAGGATAGAACGCCACACCACTACGTCCTGACACAATTTCCTTGCGTCCTCCACATTCATACATCTTCATAATCGATTATTCCCACTTTTCACATGACCACTTCCAAGTATTTGTTTTACCTGATCATGCCATGTTTTATCGCAATTGAAAAAACTGGTCAGTAGATCAATTTAGTCTAATATGAATTTATATGTATAAGCACAATGGGATAGAAAATTACGCTTGCATTTTGTAATGGTAGATAGGTATAGGTAGGTAGTAAGAAATTACCTAACTCACGAAACTGCGCCTTGAATGTGAACTGCGATATTTCATTCCGAGTGAAATACGTCTTGTAGTCTAGACGGTAAAGCGCCCGATATAATAGGTGCCTAGTATTACAATATACACGATAGTCGTTCATATACCACTTCCTTTATGGTCCATGGCTATGATAAATGCCAAATATTTCGTCTAAAGAGCTCTCCATCGAGCGTACATTGTTGTCGATACACGAAATACGTGATATTGTACTTTAAGGAATGATGATAATATTGTATCGTAACGCATACTTTTAAAATTTACAGTGATCCGAAGCATATTTTATTGAATAAAAAACAAATTCAACGTGGTCGTAAATTACACGACTAAGTTGATGGCAAATCATTCCAACCACGCACGCATAGATTCGTAGGTACTTGTAGATACACAAAATATTCTTTGAGGAAGGGAGATTTAAAGTTTGTAATAATTTTTTTACTATACGCAAAGTAGAATTCTTAAAATTTAAAGGTAAATAAAAATGTACAGTACTTTAAGCATTTATTTCATTTAAATCAACGATTGTAGACATGAATTTAACTTTAACATTTGGACGAAGTAGATACTAGATATACCAATCCTTCCTATTACGGTTTAGAATAGACCCGTTCTGACATTGGCTTCACAACCTATTAAAAATTCTTTTAAAAAGGGTTGGAAAAAAAGGGAAAAAAACAACTTTGGTTTTTAAAAAAAGGGGGTTAAAAAATTTTGGATCAAATTTTTTAAATTTAAAAACT
>JAGVSP010001696.1:0-38096 GCA_022494985.1 Micrasema minimum
GAATTCGATGTATAAGCGGGAAACCAGTGAATCTATATAATATTTGGAGTTATAATATCAAACGTCAAATCAACGCGCGTGTCGGATTGTTTATTATGTCGACTGCTTTTCTCAATATTTGGCTTGCCGAACGCCGGCTAAACGCAATACGGCACTCGAGAAATTTTGAATGAAGATATGTGCGAATAAGATATATCTCGGGAAATGGCTCG
This sequence comes from Micrasema minimum, assembly GCA_022494985.1. NCBI lineage: Eukaryota > Metazoa > Arthropoda > Insecta > Trichoptera > Brachycentridae > Micrasema > Micrasema minimum. The sequence continues at coordinate 213 of JAGVSP010001696.1, forward strand.
CGACTAGATGCGCTCGTTTAATAATCCCGATCGATAGCTTTTAACGCGTGTTCCATTGTGATCGCGAAAACGTTAAACATCCATGGCAAGAAATCGTTATCACGTCGCTTATTACCGCGTCGATAGTGATCTGTGATCGAGCAACGGGACACATTAAATATAGGTAAAGTATAAAATAACAAAATTACATATTAACTTATTACACGTAACTATGGAAAATATTTTTTTTTTGTAAAAAAAGGCTTCTAGTCTTATTAATTCCGGGCTTCAAGAGGTGTAAGGGACTATTCCATTTCAGAAATAATAGTTGGTAACAGCGAATGGGGAAAAATGGGGGGGGGGGGGGAGTAAATTTAATTTATCGACATATAATTTGGGAAATTTATTCAGTTTGCTGAAATCCAATAATTTATTCACGATAACAATGAAACGTTACAAAAATAATATAGTTACGTCAAAAACAGAGGAGACGGTCGATTATTTGTGATTTCGTGGAGTAGTTTCATTTCAAAGTAGGTACCAACCTACTCAGCCCCATTACAAAAAGAGTTTCATGAGAAAATTCTAGTTTTCGATCGATTTTGGCTAAACTTAATGAGAGCGGGGGCGATATTATACCGTATTTCTTAGGATCCAACTCCCATAAAAATACTTTGTAAAATGGTAACATTATTAGTTAAAAATAAATTCACTGAAGCGTCTTTAATGCAATCTTAAATCTTGCATATACCATATCCGCTCCCTATGTGGAGCATATGGAATCCACAAACTGCCTCCAGGCCAAGCGATCGGCCGCCAGCTCCCGCGCATCCTCCCAAGTCGAGTCCACGTCCCGCAGCTCTGACGCAAACTGCCGACGAATTGTCAACAGTGGACGACCGGGACGCCGAGAACCTGATGCCTTGTAAAATAGGCAAGCATGGTTAAGGCTCTCGGGAGGCATACGTAGTATATGGCCTAGCCAGCCGAAACGCCTTCGCCGGATGACAGTAGATACCAAGGGTTGCTGTGTCCGTTGCCTCACCTCTGTGTTCCTTACAAAGTCAAACCACCGCACACCTAAAATTCTTCTAAGACACCTATTCTCAAAACTCAGAAGTCTGCTGTCTTGGGCCCTAGTTAGGTGCCACGATTCGCAGCCATAGAGAAGAACAGGTGTGATGCAGGAGTTATAAAGGCGGCATTTTGTTTTAACCGAGTAAATATCCGATCTCCAGACAGCTTTCATACTGTTGAATGCGGCGCCCGCTACTCCAAGCCGCACTCTCAGTTCTTTCTGAACTCTGCCGTTTTCTGTCATGTACGCTCCCAGGTATTTGAAGCTCTCGACCCTTTCGATGACTTGTCCCGACAAAGCCAGGGGGATCTGGGCATCTTAACACGAGCTGGGTTTTACCAATGTCTTATTACATATGGTTATTTATCAGATGTCAAAAATGATTTAAAAATACTGCCCTGTCTTTGAAATTACGTTTTAGTTTTATCGGCTTACTACCTTCTTTAAGTAGAATATAAAACAGACATCTTTTTCTCAAGTGTTTTTATATTAATCTCACAGTCATTGTAATTCTCGGAGCGTTTGTCGTGTGGCAATATGAATAGATAATTTCTGAATTAGATATTAGCAAAATGCTCGCAGGCTTGTAGTTGGGACGTGTTCCGTGAACCATTGGATAAAAAAAAAGTTTAATTTATGTTATAACTAACGGAATTAAAAACCATAACGAAACGTCAAGGAATGAAAATATCAAGATACACTGTAGGTACTCGGTGTACCGATACAGTGCCCTATGCACCATTGGGTGCGGATAAAGGAATAGAAGAAACGTCAAATATTTTTTTATTAATTTATATCAAATATTAAGAACAGTAATATCTGCATATTTATTATAATATCTGAAAAAAACACTAATTAAAATATTATTCAGAAAGAGAAAATCTGTATTTTGTAATTTTTATTTATTTCATATGCACGGTACCCTTTACAATAATAAGAAAAATAAGATTATCAAAGTACACAATAACATAAATACCAATAATAAAGAAAATATAACAAGAATAAATATGTTAAACAGATAATAAAGAAATTACTAATAACAAATCATATAAAATACAAAAACAAAAAATGGGATTAAACATATAAAAAAATTGTTAATAAATTAGTAAGTAAGAATTTTATTTTACTGTTTTAATTTTATTGATCAAAATACACTGCACTTGGTGTGCCAATGCAGTGCCCTATGCACCATTGGGTGCCAATAAGGGAAAGTAGTAATTTTATTTTTTAAAAAAAATATTGGTATTAAACCATACCTACACTTTTTTAAAGATTAAAGTAGGTACCTACTTCGTTTGTTTTGCGAAATAAATGTAATATTTAGCTATTAAAATGTTTCTTTTTTAGTTATTTTGATGTGAAAATAGATTCAACATACATATTTAGTTAGTTATCAACTTTTAAAATACGAGTACAAGTAATTATCTGCATTTTTAAGAAACCTTTGTTTTACCGTAATCCACTCTCTTCCATGTAACGCCATTGAAAATCGTCCGCCATCTTAGAACGAGTACGTTCTATTCAGTAAAAATTACTTCACTGAGCATCGCGTTCTCTTCTGTTTTGTAAACATATTTATTCAGTGGTGCAGGGTACTACACACACTGTGGCAGCGATCTCAACATGAGAATTTAGTTCACAACTGGCTTAGACCAACCTGTGTGGTGCCTTTTGTTAACTATGAACACTTAAGGAGCGTAGATAAATACCATAAAATGAGGAATATACAATTTTTAACGAGATTTTCATGATAAACGCCTAGACTTACATGTCAACGATACCCAGTTGCTCGATCACAGATCACTACCGACTCGGTAATAAGCGACGTGATAACGATTTCTTACCCAAGGATGTTTGACGTTTTCGCGATCACAATGGAACACGCGTTAAAAGTTATCGATCGGGATTATTAAACGAGCGCATCTAGTCGCGAGCTATTTCCCGAGATATATCTTATTCGCACATATCTTCATTCAATCTTTCTCGAGTGCCGTATTGCATTTAGCCGGTTTTCGGCAAGCCAAATATTGAGAAAAGCAGTCGACATAATAAAAAATCCGACAAGCGCGATGATTTGACGTTTGACGTACGGCCGCGATATCGCGTGCATCGGCTCCGCTCGGCTCAAATCGGCAATGCTCGGCTCGGCGAACGTGGTATTGAACGAATGTCATTGTGATCGGTCAAATCGTTAGCGTTAGCACGTGGTTAGCCCGTTTTTAACTACGTCGATAGTTATCTGTGATTGAGCTACAGAACGTTGTTTTTGTTTTGAATATTGTACAATAACCTTTCATGTTGTGCATAAGGTCGCGGGCTCAATTCCCGTAGGTGGTCAACATGAAATATTTATTTACATGTGATTTTCATATTAATATTTCATGTTTGATACCTTGGACTGGTATTGAAGCGTAAGACAGATGATCAAGATACACTGCACTTGGTGTACCAATGCAGTGCCCTATGCACCATTTTTTGCGAAATTGTAAAAACTGCCTGGGGCAACGGAAACACCAGCCAAAAGCCTGGAATTTTACAAGCACTAAAAACATTCAGGCATAAAAGAGTATTTCCTCAAAAAATGTTTAAGTTTATTTTTATTTGACTATCCGAAACTCTTGGTTAGCCGGCGTTTCTAAGGGGCCGGTTTTATCAATAACATTTATAGTGCCTCCACACACAGGTAATTGTTTTACATCCTTATTCATAGACACACTTAAGTGAGGGAAGTACATTCAACGTTCTTTCCTATACTGTTTGCGATTGAAATTGACTTTTTTTATGGTTAAGTGAAATGTTTCTATGCAATGACAAAATTTTACCTAAATTATCAGCAAATCTAAATAAAAACCAACTAACTAACCATCACGCCAAAGGGGTATGCAGAGAGGATAGAACGCCACACCACTCTGTCATAGCACACATCTTCCATATTCATATTCTTCTCATGCACGCACGCCGGTTATTCTAACTTTCCACGTGTCCGCTTTTAAGTTCCTGTAATTGATAATGCCTTTGATAATTTCTAGACCTTCCTCGACTTCTATACCCAAATAAACTTGCATGATTTAATCTAGTAAAAAATACTGTTTTTCAATCTTCTTAGGTAGGCAGAGAGGATAGAACGCCACACCACTCTTCCTTCCTCCACATTCATACATCCTCTCATACTTCCTCCACATTCATACATCTTCTTATGCATGCACGTCGATTATTCCGACTTTTCACATGACCACTTTCAATTACTTTCAACTGTTTTACTTAAACCTAAAAAAAAATTCAAACAGTCCTGTATTTTGATACGGCACTATTTTTCTGTGCAGATCCTGAAACGCAGTAAGAGCAAATAGATAATTGGCTTAACTGTACTTACATGGCTCATGTTGGCAAAGCTTTCTGTATTGCCAATACCATGGACCCTCTTGGTCAAGTTGAACCGCGAATGTAATGACTTTTGCTGCAGTTTAGGCTCTGCACATCAGTATAGACGATAATAAACATCTTATGTTAAAATCAAAAACGATTTTTTTGTTTCTACGTGATTTTATTATCAAGTTAGTGACAATTGTTTCGCCTTGTAAGGGCATTATCAAACTGTCAGGCATTATCAAACTGATTTATTATTATCAAACTGACATTATCAAACTGACAGTTTGATAATACCCTTACAAGGCGAAACAATTGTCACTAACTTGATAATAAAATCACGTAGAACCAAAAAAATCGTTTTTGATTTTAACATAAGATATCATGGAGTTCTACAAAATAAATGCCATATCAATCGATAATAAACATTTTCGACTTTTTATTATGTATAAATTCGTACAACGTCTTGGACCAAAGAATTCCTTATTACTAGATAGATTTAATTTTTTTAAATAGTTTCATTAAAAGATTGTTCATGTTTTTAGAACCCACCCCCAGTGGTCGATATCGCCCCCGACCCCTGGCTCTAACGACCCCCTCGTGCCTTCCTCCCTAAACGCTCCCGACACGCGAATCATACACCAAACGTCAGTCACAGCGCGGTACCGTGGTGGAGTCTTAACAACCCTCCTCACTTGGGCCAACGTGCTGGCCGTAGTGTAGAGGCGTTTGTAATGTTCCACTCGGCCTCCTGGTCCATCGAGTTTGTAACTTATAATATTTAAAATCATAATAACAATGCGCCGACAAATTAACATGTAGACCTAGTTTTAAGTTTATCTTTTTTCATGTACCTAAAAAATTAATAAAAAATATTTTACGTACGAGTTATGTACGAAGAAATGAACAATTTTAACATTATCTGAAGATTGATTTTTATCTCAATGAAGGAATCCACTGTTTTCTAAAGTAATTTTTTTCTATAAACTTACTATTAAACTAAAACAAAAAAAAATATATTTAATATTTTTTTTATAAGCTATTGATGAAGATACGATTTTTTTAAAGTTGCACATTTCAAATACCGCGCTAAATACCACTATGTACTAACTGCGTCATTTTTGCAGGAGTGACGTCATAAAACGGGTTGTTTAAGGCCATGGTATTTCTCCAGCCAGTAACAAAACTGTCCAAAATCTATGCGAACTGACGCGGGAAGCACAGATAAAATATACCGTCGACTCAACTGTCATATATACTGTTAACAGCTGTTTTAGGGAGACTGAATGGCGGCCATCTTTTTTGCAATAGAAGCTTGTATGTAGATTGTATTCCATATTAAAATGCCATGGAACGCGGCTACGGGGGTTTAAAAACGGAAACCGGAAACACTACACTTAGATACAAGGAGTGACGTAATTGTTTAAGATTTTGAAATGAATGCTATTTTCAACATTTTGCGTGCGTTTTTGGGATATTTCATCCCACTTCAAAATTTTTTAATATTCGCGTCTACACGAAAGCATTTTTAAAATTCAATTCCGGGTAGCAGTGGATTTCCTCATTATACCAACGATCAAAAAACCAACCTTTGCCATCTTTCCACAAAATTATACTTTTCGCAATAAAATTATGTAAACCGCATTTGTCCGCCGCGTGGTGCAGTCGATAGCGCGTTGGGCTACCATGCATGAGGTCTTGTGTTCGATTCTCGAAGGGGTCAATATGAAATATTATTTGAATATAGATTTTCACATGAAAATATTTCTTATGCGATAAGACTGATCATGTTGCCTTCACCTTACAAACGTTTCAGTGTATTGGGTGTACCAATGCAGTGCCCTATGCATAAAGGAAAGTAGTAGTAGGTCGTAGTAAACCGCATTCAATTCGGAATGGTAATTCGGTGTGGGGAAATGTCGTTTTTAAAACATTTCATGATGGGCCATGCTGGCCACGTGCAATGGTCAAAGTGTGGAGAAGGCTTAAGGTTACAAAGCAAAAAGTTTGCCGGGCCAAAAATCCAAAGATTGGCTGGAGAGATAGGCAACTAATCTTCAGCACGCGGACCACCCCATTTACAAACGGGCAAATTGAAAGTAAGAAAAGGATAAGTACGTTCTGTCAAACAAAAAACCCTTCGTTTTATTTGTAACAAATTTGAAAATCACATTCCTGGAAATGGCTTCACTTTTTTCACTTAAGGGGCTACTAGGTCCACCCTTTGTTAATTGTAAAATGTAGTAAAGCGCCCGGATGAGCGCTCGTTAAAACACGACCAAAAATCCGATCGAACGTCGCGCTGTTTGGTTTCATTATTATTTGCATCGCGTACATCGCGTGCATCGCGTACACGATAATCTTTTTCAAATTTAATATAGTAAAATCTACTAATGTTTTACAAATTTTAATCAGATAATGCACTAGATATGTACGTATTCTTTAATACATTTTTTTTTTAAAAATCTTATATGTGTTATGCATCAAATGTTATTAAAAACAGGGGGTTTCTTTAAATTAATTGTGATTCAACGAAATATTTAAATAAAAATTTAGTCCGATAATTCACTAGAAAAAGAATTAATAATTACGTCATATTTTTTTCATTTTTATTTAATGAACCATGAAGTACAAGGGAATTTTGCCCTGACGTACATGAATGTATGGGGGACCCCGTAAGGGGCCTTAAGCGCACTGTATGCGGGACTGAAAACTGTACAGTTTTTTGTGCAGTTTGCAAACTGTCCCGTATAAAGCGAAAACTGTAGGGAATGTTGAATGGCCGACGCGACGTTTGGCTGACCTGACAGTTAATATTTTTTTAATGTAATCGTTTAAGTAGATATTGGTATATTGTATGTTTGGCCACCTTGTTGGTTACCAATTAGTAGTACATTTCGTGAGTATACCAGATTGTATGTGGGTGCACAGAAAGAGAGAATGAAACAGGTACTTACGGTTTTATAATGTTCGTTTATTCACAAAAACTTGATGCTAATACTAAAACTTAACTAACTGCAATATGGGTGAAAATGGTTAAATGAAAGTTTATTTAATTTCTCGAAGTTGGCGGGAATAATGTTCCGTAATACGCGTGCAATCACGTAGCTGGCCGAAAGGTTCTCCTTGATCTCCGGAAGTTTCCGTAGATGCTCGGTTTCTGTGTCAGTTCGTACGCGTTCGTCGTAAGTCGTCATCTTCGTGCGCGTGACGTCATTTTTCCCGCCACATATGCTTTATAAAAACGTAAAAACTAAATCACATATTTACATGATTAGCTATTTATACAATTTCCTGTGTGCAAACATACGATAATAACTTACGATCGCGCTGCTTTAAAAAATACACGTATTTATCGTCTCCTTTGACAGACTGTACAGTTTTCTAAACAAAAATTGCGAAATTACCAGGGCTGCCAAAACACTTGAGACTCTGACATCGACTCTTGACTATAGAAGTAAAAAGGTCGTTTCTAGATTAAAACGATTTTTTTCGGTATAAAACGACTTGAAGCTTGTCGTCAGAAAAAAATTTGTATGCGGCACCCAAAGCTAAAATATAATAAACCTAAAATAAAATTATAACTAGCCGTGTCTGGGTAAATTAATACAATTTTTACATACAAATTTAGGCAGAGTTTTCTAAAAAAATCACCCGGTCCTAATTCACTTTGAATATTTTTGGTAGACCTTACATTTTCCATACAAATTATTATGCAACTTAGAAAACGTTACAATTTTCTTATTTTTCCAGATAGACGTGGTTTTAAGATGCCATTGAACTGAAAATTTTTCTACCCGTAATTTTCGAGCCGTACCTGTACAAAACGATTTCAAAATCATTTTGGATAGTGGAAAACATTAAAAAAACCTGTATTATATTATCATTTTTACTAAAAGTTAGATAAATTAGAATCGAAAAATGCGTAATAATAATAAGTAATAACCGTTACAAACACGATTTAAAATATTATTTTGTACGGGTATGGCCCAAGGCCTACTTGGTATGGTCCCAGTGACGTCACGTTTCAAGTCGTTTCATACGAAACGATTTTTTTAAATCTATACTCTTGACACCTTCATTTTCGTAAGTACGACTCCAATAATTTTCGGCTCAGCTCTTCAATAAAGTCATAGAAATTATATCAGATGAGCTCTAAATAAAATTAATTGGTTAATACGTCAAACTAGTTATGAAACAGTGCGATTAAATGTAATAATTGAATAATTAAATCAGGCTGTAATGACTTGATTTCACATGGCCAAATATAATATAATTCGTAAAGAGTTTTAGCCTCTTTGACTATGAACATCAGAATTGCAATATCGTGATAATAAGTTTGTGGACTTCGAATTTAGTAGTAGGATTTAGGATTTCTAGGTTCGGGTCAGATCTAATTGATTTTTACTATATAACAACAGTTAAATATCGAGCTACAAATGTAGTAAAAGTCAAAAGTCATTCAGGCCAAATTGGTCTCTGCGACATTGGTTGCTAGAAGGGCTGTTAAAGCCATTTTGGCTTTTACTACATTTGTTGCTCAAAGGGTCGATATGGTTAGTTCAAAAAAGCCCCAAATTTAAAATATACTATATGTTTATCGTGAGATAAAAACATTTACATATTTTCAAATACTTTTCGCAATCAACACCTTACAATTAATAGCGAACTGCATTAAAGAATCCGATGTATTTTATCCCCTTTATTGACACGAGAAAGTCAGTGAAAATTGATTTCGACTTCAATTAGTCTCCGATTCCTAAAGTTCAGTTCCGACTCCATGAGTCCGACTCCATACTTCTGACTCCTACTGCACAGCCCTGGATATCTCAAGTGATGTTTGGGCTCAAGTTTCCGGGCTAACGGTTTCAGGAAAATGTAAAATTCGACGCTGCGGTTGACGAATGGCGCCGCGACGGTGTAATGCTTAGAAAATAACAATGGAGGGAAAACAACTCTCGCCATTTCACTTTTATGGCGAGAATTAGCTGGTTTAGGAGGATATATTTTATTTTATTTTTGTTTAAGGAAACAATAACAGACAAAAGGATACTAAATTTTAATACAAAAAATATATTAAAAATATACCTAGGTAGACCAATTGCCCCTTTAAAATTGTTCACATCGTGCTTAATCGAATGACCAAAACGTAATGTTTTATGAAAATGTGACATACACACAATGATTAAGTAAATATTAAAGCAAGAGTGATCACAAATATCTCAAGAACAACCTTTTTTGAACCCGTCTACGGAGCTTCCGAAGATGTCCCATCTGTACCTTCAGAGCTGTCCCTGTGTATTACGTTGTACTCTGTGTATATGTGAATGCCTTCTTTTTAACATTCAAGAATGCTAAAAGATACAATATTTAACCAGTATAATTCAAAATTATACTCAACAATAACTGCTTTTTAAAATAATCTCGTATAATAAGTTTAGTCGGGTTGGGCTGCTAGCGCGCACACTGAATCAACAAAACAGTCGGGTTGGTGATGAGTGCGCAGACTAGAGAACAGTCGGCCAACTGCTCTCGAATGATTTTCCAGTTAATAACGACTTTTGAAGAGAGCGGTCGCAATGAATGTTGGAACAATATTGTCAAGAAAAGTTATTATTGCTGCAATACTACGAAGGAGAAAGCTATCGCCCGATTAAACGATCGGCAAGTGTGCGCGCGTGGAAGAGCGCCATACTTATTAAGCTATCGGCCGATAGTTTATCGATAGGATAGTTTAAAGGCAATCGCAAGGCCTATTAAACTTAGCAATCGGCCGATACCGGATCGTTGTAGTATGCGCACTTGCATACATCTTCATACTGATTAAAAGCCCGACTGAACTATCGCCCGATAGAAAGTCTCTAGTCTGCGGGGGCTCTAATGAAAAAAAACGGAATGGGGGATTAAATCCCGGTGATTGAACACAAAAATCTAAAGTATATTTTTTTCAAGCTTGGGTGTCTGTGATGTTGTTTTCCTCTTAATTGGCTTTATTATTATTGTAGAGTGGGTAAAAACTTTTAAAAATGTATATTTTCACTAAATAGCCATGTTTTTCCACCATGCAATAACACAAAATGATATTGTACAATAGTAAATATATACCAATAGAAACAATGTTTATTGATTGGTATTTCATGTTAGTTCGCTTATTTGGAAAATTTTTCTACTCGTTGGCATGTCATTACATCGCTATTCATCTCCGACGTTACGCCCCGTTTGTTTTATTGAAATATTATACGAAAGTGTGGAGGATTCTTCAGGCACAGGTAGAAGGTAGATATTATAATGACTTAAACCATGCACGTGTATATTAGTGTTAAGCCCATTGTGATACTTCAGTGTATAGGTCGCAGAATCTTTAGTTATACCTTTGTGAGTACGTTGTTTTTATGTGGGTGCACAGAGAGAGAAATTAAAGGTACTTACGGTTTTATAGTACACGTTTATTTCACAATATTTAGAAACAATACAAAGAACTTAACTAAAAAAACTTGATGAAAAGGAATGATGAAAATAGAAAGAATAAAAATTAATCTAATTTGCCACAATTTGGCGGCAAGGAATGCTCGGGCAAAACGACGTCCTGTCACGCAGATAGTCAAAAACATTTCTCAAAGTTACCCGAGTGTTTTCGGGGGGCGCTCGGCTCTGGATCCGTTCGTTTGGCTTCGTGCGCGTGACGTCATTGCTTCCGCCATAATCTATACCCGACGGGTCATTAGCCAATATGCATGGCGTTAAAAGTCACTCGTAAAAAAAATGTTTTTTAAAAACATAAGATTCCTTGGTCTGAGACACTTCATTTGATGCAGCATTGACGGGCCCTATGCACCATTCATGGAAAGTAGTAGTAGTAGTATTTTTTTATTATTTTAAAGCTTACAAAGGAAATATAAGTCTAACTCAAATCAAAAATAATTCATCATGTGTGTCACTGCCTCCTACCTAATACCGCTAAATAGGCCTGCATCATGTTACGCATCTAGACGACACGTCCTAGCACTCTTACGCAAACTGCCGACGAACTGAAGTCAGTGGGGGTGGGGGCGACCGGAAGTTCTGATGCCTTGTACAGGAAGTCGAGGACGTATTAAACCAGCTCGGGAAAAATGCGCAGTACATGGCGATATTCCAAACAATGCCTGGAACTTTGTAATAATACAACATGGGTGTAGCAGTATATTTCGCGGCATGAATTTTGCAATATTTTATTATTCATCTGCTGTCAAAATTGGTGGTTAGCTAGAAAAAGTCCGAAAATTCTAAAACTTTATGCTAATTAAAAAAAAAATACATAACATACATAAAAAACGCCATTAACTTCTGTTGCTCGATCACAGATCAGTACCGACTCGGTAATAAGCGACGTGATAACGATTTCTTACCATGGATGTTTAACGTTTTCGCGATCACAATGGAACACGCGTTAAAAGTTATCGATCGGGATTATTAAACGAGCGCATACTAGTCGCGAGCCATTTCCCGAGATATATCTTATTCGCACAAATCTTCATTCAATCTTTATTATAATTTAGCCGGTTTTCGGCAAGCCAAATATTGAGAAAAAGCAGTCGAAATAATAAAAAATCAGACAAGCGCGATGATTTGACGTTTGACGTAAGGCCGCGTTATAGCGTGCATCGGCCCCGCTCGGCTCAGATCGGCTATGTTCGGCTATCGATACCACGGTATCGAACGAATGCCACTGTGATCGCTCAAATCGTTAGCAATAGCACGTGAATAGTTAACTGTGCTTGAGCTACAGGTCAGCCAAACGTCGCGACGGCCATTAAATATTCCATACATTTTTCGTTTTATACAAGACATTTTGCAAATTGTACAGTTCTCTGTCCCGTATAAAGTGGGCTTAGGTCAGTATCAGTGATATATTGTCACACGCAGCAGAACACAGAACTCAGCAGATAGATACAGGTCCAACACTCTACACTCACAATAGCTCGGACGTACAGTAATAGATCTAGTTACCAGATCACAGTATTCCGTACCACATTAATAGATCGGGCTATTCTGCATGTGAAGACGGATGATGGATGACCGCACTTCTGTACTGAAATGATTACGTCACGCTATTATATTGTATTAGATATTACTGCTGCTTTCTTTTGTCCTAGAGGCTAAATTGGCAGTTCATAATGGAGTTACGATGTGTGCAAGGAGAGTGATCTGTTAATGAATGTGGAAAAGTCGAATGTGATGGTTTTTGAAAGAAATGAAAATATTACTAAGTGTGAGATTGTAGTAAATGGCGATAGCTTGAAACAGGTGGAAGAATTTGTATATCTGGGAAGCATGTTCACTAGTGATGGAAATATGGACAAGGACATTGAAATGAGGGTTAGTGCCGGTAACAGAATTAATGGTGCCTTAAAGTTGGTAGTATCTAATAAGTGCTTATCAAAAGAGGCTAAATCGGCAGTGCATAATGGAGTTCTGGTACCAACCCTTATGTATGGTGGTGAAGCGTGGTGTTGAAAAAATAAGGATGAAAGTAGATTGAATGCAGTTGAAATGCGATCTCTCAGGCGAATGTGTGGTAAAACTATGTATGATAGGTGCACTAATGTTGAAATTAGAGCAGAATGCAAGGCATTATCGACAAAACTAAGAAAGGTCTTTTACGATGGTTCAGTCATGTAGAGCGAATGGATGATGAAAGAACGGCTAAAAAAATATATGATGCGACTGTGCCTGGATGTAGAAGTCGAGGAAGGCCGAGAAATACATGGCATGATCAAGTAAAACAAGTGCTTGAATGTGGGCATGTAAGAAGTCGGAATAATCGACGTGCGTGCATGAGAAGATGTATGAAATGTGGAGGAAGCAAGAGAAGTATGCCAGGACAGAGTGGGGTGGCGTTCTATCCTCTCTGCCTACCCCTTCGGGGAAATGGCGTGATGGTTAGTTAGTTACCAGTCCAAGGTATCACACATAAAATATTAATATGAAAATCACACGTAAATAAATATTTCATATTGACTTCTTACGGGAATTGAGCCCGCGACCTTATGCACGGTAGCCAAGTGCGTCTAGCCTGTATGTAAAAATATGATTTGGCAGCCACACCGCAGCGTTAGAAATTTACGTGTTTTCAAAATTATATTTCCGGATTTGTTGACAGCCACAAAGCTTCGAAAAATTATCACATATACTTATTTATTTATTTATTATCGTTTCATTACATTAAATATTTTTTGCAGTTTGGAATGTTTATATTTCAGTTCTTTAGGTCTAACCCCGTGTTGAACTGAAATAGTACATGTACCTATATATTATTTGAAAATTTTAACATATTAATAATTAAAACAATAACAATAGTAATAAAACTCAATTAAATTAATTGAATGACAGGGAAAACAAAATATAATAAAAAATAATAATAAGAAAAACAATAAACTGAACAAAAGACAACAATAGACATAAATATACATAAACATAAGTAATTACATTGAAATTTCCCTATAAAATGCTTCTCATCAAGATTGTACTTTAAATAGACCTGCCACCTCTTCCCTACTCCCATGCATCAGCCAATCATGTATAATAGCTCTTAAATCCACTGATAACCACATGGTTAGTGGAATCTTTTTTATTTGTATTTAAAAAATTATTGAAAATAAACGCCATTTTGTGGCATTGAAACCTGAAACCTGAAATGTATTAAAATTTTTGGATATCTTTATGTTAATTGGCAATATATTGAGAAATTTAGGGCTAAAAATGTGTGATTCCTTTGTGCCATCGTCAATCTAGTGAGAGGGCGAGTATAATTATTATATACTAGAATTAATAGTTCTAGTTTCAACTGTTTGTTGTGACCTTAGTTTGTCATCTGACTTCCAAAAATGCACTAATGCTTCTTTTATGTACAGCTGCCGAACTGTATCCAGAACTTTGTAATTACTAAACAGTTCATTAGTCGGATATCTTAAGGGCAGTTTTGTTTATTACTTTTATTATGATTTTTTGTACTTTGCTGATGGGGTCTAGTGTAGAGCGTTACCGATTTTGGAAAAATTGCTAAAACTGATATCATTCTATGTACCGCCTAGTAGAACATTTACCTTATTTTACTGTCCAAATGCTCGGACGGTAGCTCATTTTAACACTCCCATATTTAGAATCCAAAATACTAGTAATGAATATGCCACCAATATAGATTTCTATAATATATCGTTAGAACAATGTAAATTGGCAATAACAAATTTACTCCTAGCCCACAGAACGTCATTTTTTTGGATGAAAAGATATTATGTTTATTTATGTTATTGTTTATTTTCAAAATATTTAATGTTTTAACATTTTTATAGGATTTAGAAAAACCAAAATGTTTGTTGTAAGTGGTTTTTACAGATAACAGTTTATTTTTATAACATTTATTTTATTTTTACTTTTTATATAACATTCTTTTAACATTTTTTCTATGTAAGTAGTTTATAACAACTTGTTAAATTGATGTGTTTTTTTATATATTTTTATATAAAAGGTACAATAGTACCGTGTTATATCGAAAATAAATAAAATAAAAAAAATAAAAAAAAGATGAATTCTATGTTAAAAAAATAACGCTCCCAAATATGATGTAGATTCACCAATTTTCGGGTTTTACTAGGAGTTTTATTACTCCATGTATAAGCGATATGACGCACAAGTTACATTATAATCTCGTGTGTATATTGACTGAAACCTGATTCCAGGCAGTTTGTTACAGCTTCCATTTTGTGCCCAATGTAATATTTTCCTTTGTATTTGGTAAGATATAATTCATATTCGATCTATGATTGATGCGGCCTCCATAGTAATCGGAACCTAATCTAGATTTAAGTAGAGTTGGCTGGTAGCCAAATCGCAAATTAAGGTAGGTTTTATAAATAATTATTACAGGAAAATGACGTAGGGAAGGTTTACACAAAATCTTATTTGTCCGCTGAATTTGAAATTCGGAGTTAACTGGTTTAAACAAGGATTATAAAATCTGATCATTTCAAACATAAATATTATTATTATTATTAATTAAAAAAAAAAAAAAAATAATTAAAAGAATTTTTTTGTTTACAAATACAATAAAAACACATAATATACATTTAAAAAATTAAAAAAAACAAAAATCCCACCAAAGCATAGCCTGTTTGAGGGTATACTGTGAAAATCAAACAGTATGCACTTGGCAAAAAGAGAAAAATAAAGTCGTTTGTGATAATTTTGACTGGCGCTGAAGAGCAAGACTGATCATCTTGCCTTCATAACAAATTATCAAGATTCACTGAACTTGGTGAAACCGATGCAGTGCCCTTTGCTCCATTAGGTCCGATAAATACCAGGAGCTCAATCACAGATAACTATCGACGTAGTCAAAAACGTGCTAACCACGTGCTAACGCTAACCATTTGACCGATCACAATGAACATGCGTACATACCACGTTCGCGTGGCCGAGCACCATAGATATCGCGGCTAAACGTCAAACGTCAAATCACGAAAGTCAACGCGCGTGTCAGATTGTTTATTATGTCGACTGCTTTTCTCAATATTTAGCTTGCCGAACGCCGGCTAAATGCAATACGGCACTTGAGAAAGATTGAAAGAAGATATGTGCGAAGAAAATATCTCGGGAAATAGCTCGCGACTTGATGCGCTCGTTTAATAATCCCGATCGATAACTTTTAACGCGTGTTCCACTGTGATCGTGAAAACGTTAAACATCCATGGTAAAAAATCGTTATCACGTCGCTTATTACCGCGTCGATAGTGATCTGTGATCGAGCAACAGGAGTAAGTTCTTGTTTCATTGTCCTGGTTCAACATCTAACCAACACAGTAACTCGACTATACCACGATTACATTCATTAGGCAATAAATATGCACTCTGCAAAACTATAAGCGCTCAATGTTAAAACCAATTTATGGCAGCTCGATCAAGTAATCTCGAATTGTGATTTCCTTTTTATTAACTTTTATATAATGTATTTTTGTAACTTTTTTACACCTTGTTTTTTGAAGTAGTTTATTCATCTTAATACCCAAATTTATTAATTGCAATGTAACTCATAAATGTACTTTTGATGCAATGTAAAATTATTGTAATTGTAATGTTACTTATAAATGTATTTTGATGCAATGTAAATGCCATCAGTTGTATATGTGCTAATAAATAATAAATAAATAAATAAGGAAGTGGTAGTAGTATTAGTTTGCTGTATTTCTCCGACATATTTTATTAGCGTCAAAATATCACAAAAATCAAAAAGTGATTTCTCCAAGCCTTTGTGATTTTGTTTCCTCTGTTATTGGGCCTCCTGTGCATCAATCACCAAAATATGTAATGAACCAGTGCCCTATGCCACCATTGGGTGCGGATAAAAGAGAGTTCTAGTGATTTTTTCACACTTTTTGCGCTTGACGAAGGTATATAGACAAATCTATTTAAAAAAAACACAACATGGGTATTTGAAATGAATTACATACATATTTTAGGCAGACGGGAAAATTTTTGGAAAGTCTTGAATTTTATGTGTATTATATTAGGTCCTTACATATGAAATTGGCGTTTTGTATGGGAGGAACATAAAGTTGATTTTTTTAAAATATAATATATTTATTTAATCAAAGTATTGTACCATTGCTATCTATGCACTTTTGCCATCTCATAGGTAGTTCATCGATCCCTTTACTACAATAACCATTTCGGACGGGAATCAATAAAATCTTTGAAGTCGGGTTTGGACTGCCCCATCGGAGTTGAATTTTTTCCCTTGCAAGAAGTTATCCAAATTTCGGAAAAAAATAGTAATCTGTTGGGGCAAGGTCCGGAGAGGACGGTGGATGTCTTAGACATTCCATTCGAAACACAAATACTTGAGTAAATAGCTGTATAAATTTGAATTTGGAATTCCTAACCAAAGAGAAGAAATTTGAGATCAAAGTTGCCAGTACGGCAAAACGCCAATTTCATATGTAAGGACCTAATATTATTTACAAGAAAATTTAACGATCAAAAATGTCTCTAGTCTAAACTCGTCTTTATTTTCTCTTTATATAATTATGTAACTTACAGAATTTATTCTGTCTTTATTGATCTATGTATTGTTTACTTGGGTTTATTGTTCTAGAGTGGATGTTCATATTGCTGGCTGGTAGAAATAATTTAACCTAACTCTTCGGTAATTTATTTTTCATTTCTTTGCTATCACGCCATTTTCCCAAAGACACAGACAGAGATTATAAAACGCTCTACTACTATTTTTACCCACATTATTATTATTATGGATGATTTATTAAGCGCCATTTTTGTGAGAAATCACCTCAGGGCGCTGTACATTCGATATTCTTAGTTTATTCCATTCCCAATTTATGAATAAAGGATCTCTGTGAGAGAACGATTATCTAAGAAATGATACTAAATCTATACGTAGGTGAAGTACTGAACCTCAATTCGTCTTGCAGCTACAAAGCGCATGGACTGTTGGAATTTCAGCTCCACCCACGTACAAATTAAATTCAAACAATTTTACTAAAAACGCGATACTAATGAAATACTAATTTCTACTGATAGCAGATAGAGTCAAGAATCCAGGTCATCTTGCAGCTACAGAGCGCATGGACTATGGAAATGCCAGCTTCCATCTGATATCAGTAATTGGGGTAATTGATTTTACGAACAAGTTTAGTAGTTTTTTTGGAAAAATTGGGGCAGGATTACAATACATATTTTATCCTAACTATTTACTAAAGATGGCTTGAATTTACCGGGAAAGACTCACTCAATTACAATTTGTCTTGCAGCTACCAAGCGCATGGACAATTAGAGTAATAGAGACATTTAAACAAAAAATCTAAATTGATTCAAGGTGAGTGGTTACTGGTTTAAATAGCAAAAAAAAAAGATACATAAAAATAGGTACAATCAACAAACAAAAAGTTGAACATACTTATACTGCACATTATTCTGAGAGATCGCTTTAAAATACGTAATAGGTAGTGTATTTAATTTTTTCATTAGGGTTGGTAACTGAAATGTCATTTTTCATTAAAAGTCAAAAGTATGAGGTGGAAATACAGGATCAGACGCCGCAATACTCTATATTTCACTCTCCTTACATTCATACTCCTCAATTTTCCACGACTAAAAAATTACATATTTTAATAAAAATTATATTTTTTTTTTATTAATATGTAACTGAGTCCCACTAATGTTTTTTGTGAAAAATCGTATGTAAATAAATATTTTTTCAAATTGACCCCGTCGGGAATCGAACCCGCGACCTCATGCATGATAACCCCCTTAACCTCTGCACCAAGAGGCGTTCAGTATAAGCTAATCTTACATGTAAATAAAAATTGACAGTATTAGCTAATCATATTTCTTGAATATGAAAAAATTCATTACCATGTAGTAGATTTTTATATCAGTTGTTATATCAACAATAGGGTTCTTCCCGATAACACGAATATTCTTAAAAACGTTATAAATATTTAAAGTATATTTTTACAATTCCAACTACATAAAAACACAATGATTAAAATTTTTGTTTTCATTTATAAATTTATGTTTTTAAAACACGAAAATACGAATGATTTTTTAAAGCCCGTTATTGGTTAATGACGTCATACCGTCTACCGTGAAAGGCGTGAAATTCATTACGAAGTGAGCGCCTATATTGCTGCGGCGTCACACTGCATGCGCGCCAAATGAAGGATTTTGCGAGCGATTTGAAAAAGCGCATAATTTTTTCGCAAAAATTCATCGTAAATTATTTTTTTTAAATCGCTTGATATTGTAATTTTTAAATATTTTTTTTTTGAAATAAATCATAAATCGGGAAGAACCCAATTGTTATATCAGCCGATACGACGAAAGTAGGTACTAAACAATTAAAATTGATTGAAAAAGCCTTGACTATCAATAGACTACATACTGTCTCCAAAATATAATTGTGTCTGAGAGCCAAAAAGTCACATCTATAAAAAATTTTTTTTTTTCAGGTGACGCGTTTTGTAGTGAAATTTAGCCTCGGCTTATTTTGAATATGAGGCTGTTTGTCTCTCAGGTTCAAATATATACCACCAAACTCGATGTACAAGTAGGAAAACCAGTGAATCAACATTCTATTTGGAGTGGATTTTGTAGAGTAAAACTTTTTGATTTGACCCAAAGTTTCCGAGATAATTGAGTACGAAGTTGTTTTTTTTTTTACTATAAATTTTTTGCAAATTTTTATCAAATATCATTTATTTAGTAAAATTAATATTATCCATACAAAAAACACAAAATAAAAAGCCGCATTTTAATAAGAATTTGTCCAATTTCACTTAATCTGGTACTCGTGAAAAGCTTTTACGAAAAACAAAAAAAAAAAATTTTAAGCTCAGATTCAATAGTCATATTACACATTCGACTCCAAATATGATGTAGATTCGCCAGTTTTCGGGTTGTACTACGAGATTTTTCACTCCATGTATGTATATAGTATTGGGATAAAAATATCCACAATTCCAAGTACATTTTATTATACTTACATGTGGTTTAAGTATCTTTTTGATTGTCAGGGACAATAGTCTTTAAAACAGTCTAGGGAGAGGGTGGGGCTTTCATTGTACCTCGGGGTATTTTTATACTCGTTGACGTAATGTCGCAGCACTTACATAATATGGATAGATACACATACAAAATTAATGAATTAGGTTGGCGTTGAGTGACCAAATGATTAATTATATTGCGAGTGCTCTAGATACCACTAGATTATATGCCCACCTTAATTGGTTCACATGAGAGACATTTTCCTCGCAATGACCCCTAAACTTAGCCCCCATATTAATAACGATAAAATATTTTTTGTATTAAAAAAATCCACAAGTCTAGGAATTTAAAAGATACTACTACTATTACTACTTTCCCTTATCCGCACCCAATGGTGCATAGGGCACTGTATTATCACACCAAATGCGGTGTCTCGATCATCGCATAGTATTTAAAAGATAGTATCTTGAAATTATTTTATTTTTAAGTTCCGCTCACGAGCGTATGGACTCCACAAACTGGCTCTTAGCTAAGCGGTCAGCGCCAGTTCCCGTGCATCAATCCAAATCAGGCTAACGTCCCGCAGTTCTGACTTGAACTGCCGGCGAAGTGTCAGCGGTTAACGCACAGGAGCTTTGTAAGCAAGCCTGGAGACATACGCAGTATATATAATATATAGCCCAGCCAGCCGAAACGCCTTCGCCGGATGAATAGTAGACATCAAAGGTTGCTGCGTCCGTTGCCTCATCTATGAGCTCTTAAAAATTGAAAATTTGAAAAACACAGTTTGATGATGCCCTAACGAAACAACTGTTACTACATAAAATAAACAAATAGAAACCCAAATCTAGTTTATTATAAATTAAATATTATTGACTATTTAAAAATATTATAAGAAATAGTATCTTTCGCTTTTACTATTTTACTGATTTGTTAATTATTTGCGTCGTGCCTTTGTTGCGCCACTGCAAGTTTTGTGAATAAATATTTTTTGTGCATTTTAGAAATGTTTCTTCGTAAAAAAACTTTTGGTTGTCTGTAAAGTCGGTTTACGGACGATAATTTTACGTGATAACGTCATAAGAAAACATTGATGAAAAATAGCATACTTTTATGAATTGAATTGAATTATTATTACTGAATTATCATTATTTTGTATAATGCAAAGCAGGAGTTAATTGAAAATTAATTTTTTTTCCATAAATTATCATTTTTTTGCACTCGTTAATTTCACTTTCACTTTGTAGCTTGTGTGCTGCTGCTGTCTCCCCCTCTACTCGGACGCATCGGCCGATGGAGTGGAAGAGAGATAGATGCGTCACAAACCGAACGCTTAGGCCGATCGCGCCTCTCTATCGCTTGTTCCGCGCTCTCGCTTGCTGTAACGTAGAGGGTGTGAGGCTTACCTGATTTGCTCATCATCCTCTAACGCTCACCTGCATAGCTCAATCAGTTAGCAAGAGACTCACGAAAATTTATAAAAGTAAGCAAGGATTGAAATACCACAGAGTTCAGAATATAAATAAAACAAGGATACAGAAATTCAATGTGTGTAATTAAAATATAAGTATGTTTACAAGGTTGAGATGATGTGCTAGGCACGGTAAGTATATAGGTTATGATTTTGACAAGATATAATAAAGATATAGTTGCAAATATAGGTTGAAAACTTAAGTAATGAATCCATCCATCGAATCATTCATACTGGAATTTACAAATAAAAAGTTGTACGTCGAAGATTGAAGAAAAAGCAGTCTAGTGTTGATATGAACGAAGTGATTTGGAGGTTAAGAATTTAATTTTATGTAGAGGTGAAATTTTGAAGAGAGGTGAAGAATCCATGTATCGTCAGTGTGCAGTGTCCACATCAGGACCTGCACGAGGTGAAGCTTTGTTAATTAGTCCTTTGAGGCATCAAATTGTAAATATATCCTCACACGTGGTCCAGAAATTTCACGCGTGAGAGATGACGGATATAGGATAATATCTGCGTTCTGTGATGTACCGGTCAGCGTGTGACACTCGGTAACTAGCTGATAACTAGACACGGATCAGTGTCTAGGCCATTTTTAAATTATAATATTATCATATTATGTCAGGAGTATAAAGGGTTTAAATAAAAAAGTATAGAAGGAAAAGAAGGGCATTAGACCTGGAAAAAAGATCAGAGAAACTAGGCTGTAATACGTAGTTTGATTCGGGGATTTAGATTGATATTAAAAAGCTACAACACTTACGAATTCGCCATAATGCCCTCGTTTCTTAGGTCGGGGACGGCCTGTATAGAAAAGTAGCGACGTGCGTACGCCATGACAGTTAGCTTTGCAAAAGGCATCATAGATAAAAGTCTCAGCGCGAGATTTCATTTGCCATAGAGCAGATTCTTTGGCAATGAAATAAGGTAGAATAACGGGGTCAAAAGTTAAATTGCTATTTTTAATGAGTTAAAAAGGAAGTCAGGAATGTCATTCTTACGAGAGGCGCGAGAATAACATGACATTGCACACTCGGCTCAGGCGGAGCGTGACAATGAGTCATGCTTTTTCGTGTGTGCAGCCGGCGTTCATCGATTTATTAGACGTTATCACGTCAAAAAAATCTCTTGAATTTTTTTCATGTGCCTAGATAACATTTTAAAAATTCAATTATGGGTATCACTGGGATTCCTTATTCTGTAAATAGCAAGTTTATCTCACATCGATATAGCGTTTGAAATCCTGGACCCTGTACTGGTTACTAACATATTTATATCGTAGATTTTATTATAGTAAATGAAGACAGATTGAAGCAGGTTGAAGAATTTGTATATTTGAGAAGTATGTTTACAAGAGACGGAAATGTGGATAAGGACATAGAGAGAAGGGTTAGTGCCGGAAACAGAGTCAATGGTGCCTTGAAATCGATAGTGGCAAATAAGAACTTTATCAAAAGAAGCAAAATTGGCAGTACACAACGGAGTTCTGGTGCCAACCTTTATGTATGGTAGTGAAGCGTGGTGTTGGAAAAAGAAGGATGAAAGTAGACTGAATGCTGTTGAAATGCGATCTATGTGTGTGAGACTATGTATGATAGGTGTACAGATGTCGAAATTAGAGCAGAGTGCAAGGCTGAGATAAGCATTATCGACAAAATTAAGAAAGGGCTTTTACGTTGGTTTGGTCATGTGGAGCGAATGAGTGATGAAAGAACGGCTTAAAAAAAGTTTAAATGCAGTGTGCCTGGATGTAGAAGCCGCGGAAGGCCGAGAAAGACATGGCATGACCAAGTACGTCAAGTACTTGAAAGTGGTCATGTAAAAAAGTCGGAATAATCGGCGTATGTGCATGAGAAGATGTATGAATGTAGAGGAAGCAAAGGAGTATGCCAGGACAGAGGTGGTATGGCGTTCTATCCCTCTCTGCCTACCCCTACGGGGAAATGGCGTGATGTTTAGTTAGTTAGTTAGATTTTACCAATTTTACTGTCGTAATATACGCACCATAACTACTGATTGTAAGTAAGTTGGTTATCTGTACATAGATGTCTTGTTTCGCACTGTTGAAGATGTGACTTGTGTGTTGTATTGTGCTCAAATCAAGCCTAATTGAGTCCATACATTTATAACTATTTGTAGGCCAAAGTCGAGGTCCGCGTCGTGCATTGTTCATCTGCAGTAATACTATCTACTACTCATATTGTCAAATATAAATATTACGTGGTCAGTTGTTACAAGTATATTGTGGTACTGTATGCCTGTTTTATTTATCTTATTTTTTATAAAACTGCACTGATTATTCTTGATTTGTTTTGCATCAATTCGAACACAACTAGGCTTTGATTTATTTATACATTTAGATTTGAACTGAACCAAAAAATGAATGACACTTCAACTCCGTCAAAACCCTACAACTCCGCTAGACGCGTATTCAGTATTTCTTTAACCGCCGGCCGAGTCGGACGTTCAGAAAACATTCCGAAATGCCTTCCTGTGTAGTGAAAACCGTGTAAAAACCGTACGGATAAAATTAACAAAAAAGATGGTGTAAATTTCCATATGTAAGTTAGTGTTTATTTATATTTGTTTACATAGCCTAAAATAATTATTATTCAAAGAAAGTTTTCTTCTTAAATAATAGCCAACAGCCCGTCCACAAGAAAAAAAAAGTCATTTTAGATGCATGGAAAAATTCATGAACGCTCCTCGTAGGGAACGGGTTAGCATTGTATACTGTTGTGGCGGGAACAATGACGTCACGCGCACGAAGATGACGACTGACGACGATCGCGTACAAACAGACACAGAAATCGAGCATCTACGGAAACTTCCGGAGATCGACGAGAAACCTTTCGGCCAGCTACGTGATTGCACGCGTATCTACGGAACATTATTCCCGCAAACTTTCGAGAAATTAAATTCACTTTTCATTTTAGCCATTTTCACCATTCTTTTTCATCCATATTTCAATTTAGTTAAGTTTTAATATTAGTATCTAGTTTTTGTGAATAAACGATTATTATAAAACCGTAAGTACCTGTTTCATTATCTCTTTCTGTGCACCCACATAAAATCATGGTATTACTTCACGAAATGTACTACTAAATTGGTAACCAACAAGGTGGCCAAAGTGTTACACTGTAACCCTATATATAGCCCATACTTTTGCGGTGTGTGGGCGGATGCTTGCCGGCAGTCGAAAGGCTCTAATAGGTCGACCCGTGTAAGTGTATTGAGGTGCGGAATCTTCGTGTCACTACTTTTTCTAAATAATTTACTCTGCAAGGCAGATTATAAATCAATGCAACTAGGCTATTTACAAATGGCCGCCTAACAGGAGGTACAATAACTGCGCGTCCTAGCATGTTTGTGAAATCATTTTTGAATGAAATGAGAATGATTTTTTTTATCTAGAAATATAAATATTACAAAAATAATATATGATATAAAAAAAATTGTTTACATCAAAGTTTGAAATAGTGAAAAAAGAAAGATTTAATAATACGGAATATAATATGCTTTAAGAGCATACTCTACCACGTGACTCGCGACCGCTTCCCATACAAACGTAGTCCTCGATTATCTCCCTGGAATTTAAAATAGCAATGTTTTTAAACACATTTAAGATATCGACTAGATGCTTGTTTGCGTCGACTTATTTTTTAAATATTTTATTTGTTAAAGGAGATAAATAAATTAGATATAATAAGACGATACAAACACGCATCTGGCTCAATCACAGATAACTATCGACGTAGTTAAAACCGTGCTAACCACGTGCTAACGCTAACGATTTGACCGATCACAATGAGCATACTTTCCATACCACGTTCGCCGAGCCGAGCATTGCCGAAGCAACGTTCGGAGATGCTCGACACGCGATATCGCGGCCGAACGTCAAGCGCTCCTTAATAATCCCGATCGATAACTTTTAACGCGTGTTCCATTGTGATCGCGAAAACGTAAAAACATCCATCCACGTCGCTTATTACCGAGTCGATAGTGATCTGTGATCGAGCAACTGGTCGATATCCAAAATGTGTGAAAAAATCATTGCTCTAATGGGAGAAAATCGAGGAATACGTTTGTATGGCTAGCGGTCGCGAGTCACGTGGTTACAGAATGGCATGCTTTCCTCGGGTCAACATCTATGTATTTGGGCATAATTGAATTACCGTGTTAAAATGTTACGTTTTGTGTATATTTCAATAGTCTTCAGTTTAATTTCTTTAATTTAAATACGTGTATAGTTTCTTACCTGTTGAGCTGACAAGTGCCTCAGACTGTGTCCTCTCCTTGGGTCCGTGGCCATGAGTAGCAGAAGGAGTGGTAATGCTGCGAGGGGAGCGGCGAAGGCCAGGCATCTCTTGGGAGCCATACAGCTTCTCCGCGGCCTCCTGGGAGTGTTGCCGACTGGTCTTATTATAAACCTTCTGTGCCCCATTATGCCTGATAGCTTCTTCCTGATAGGCCCTTGGCGCAAAGACTCCAAACGCAGGTTCGAACTCATTTTCGCTGCTTATTTTACAAGAATCCTTAAATTCACTTTCACAAAAATTGTATTTAATTCTATATTATCCCTTTGAGTCATTTTGAAAAGTTTTGGATGTTTTTTGTGGTTTTACTGAAATCCTGTTGCAAAAGTCTTCCATGTAGATCGTCTGGGTTTTTCAATAGATAATATTTTTGTTAAAGGTAAGCTTGATTTCGTATACAGAGCTTTTGAACGTTTGTTAACTTTTTTAGTCTTTTAACCTTTCGTAATTTCGGCGTTCTGATTTCAATGCTTTATTTATTCCTTGTATCGATTTATCTTATTCTCTCAGTAAGAGAAGCACTTCGTGTTGTTAATTATTTGTGTTTCTTTATAAAATAATCACGTCGTTTTAAAATATCACTTTTCTTTCCTCTTTTTTTAATACTGTCGTTTAAGTTCTCATTCCTTTTATGTATTTTTTACAGAATTCACAACCTTTTTCTATTTGCCGTGTTTTGACTATAATTTAGCAGCAAGCGTTCTATTCAACGTCCCTTCTATTGGTATGGAACTTATGTTAGATGGGTGGTAGCGCTTGGAACTACTAATTATATGGCTCGGACATTTTCCCTTCAAACTTTACTCTATCAAAATGGAAGACTTTGCAGGACTAGGTAGTTAAACTAATAATCTAAGTATTAATAATGTTGATAATGCGATACTGGAATATATTAGGCCCCAGGATTGATAATCTTTATTGGTTGGAAATATCCTAACCTGCAATAAAAAAGTTATTATTTTAATACAGTTGCATAAATTACAGAGGATTCATCTTAGAGTAATGACGCGCAGGCTATAGAGAGGCCCTTTCGCCGTTTCCTATAGAGGGAAAGCGTTGCAAATTTTTGGTTAGCGACAACTTCACTCTGCTGGCGGGTAATTGACACCGGTAATTGATTTCGACAAATAATTATTTTGATTTACATTGATTTTGGCATATATTGTCCTAACATGGGTATTATTTGTATAAAAAACTTTCCTTTTATCAACATATTTACATTATTTACCAGATTTTCTTAATTTAGGTGATCAATTTGTAAATTAAAGTATGTTTACTGTTGATAGTGACAGTTGATTACTGTCGATATGCCAAGGCCGCATTAGGCATTTGTAAAACATTGG
Organism: Micrasema minimum; assembly: GCA_022494985.1. Taxonomy (NCBI): domain Eukaryota; kingdom Metazoa; phylum Arthropoda; class Insecta; order Trichoptera; family Brachycentridae; genus Micrasema; species Micrasema minimum. The sequence continues at coordinate 27,306 of JAGVSP010001696.1, forward strand.
CATTTGTTTTGCTGCAAACTATAGCCAACTTCGTGTTTGACAATCATACAATGGTTTTTGACCGTTAGGGCCCCTCTATAGCCTGCGCGTCATTACTCTAAGGGATTCATACATAATCACACCAAGTATTATTGTTTTAGAAATCACGTAGTATTTTCTAATGCCAAAGGTGTTCAAATATTGTTCAAAATTTGTAGATAAAAAAAGTAACGGTTTATCTCAAGGCTCCACCGTAAGGCGTTAGAGATTTTCATCATCATCATCATCATACACATCCAATCCACAAACTGCCTCCAGGCCAAGCGATCGGCCGCCGGCTCCCGTGCCCATTTTACAAGGCATCAGGTTCTCGGCGTCCTGGTCGTCCACTGTTGTTGACAATTCGTCGGCAGTTTGCGTCAGAGCTGCGGGACGTGGACTTGACTTGGGAGGATGCACGGGAGCCAGAGATTTTAGTTGTTTTAAAAATTACATTCCGGATTTGTAGACAGCCACAAAGCTTCGAAAAAATTATCACACACACTTCAAACTATTATCTAGAGAAATAGCGTTACCGACATTCAAATAAAGCTATGAATTCTATGGGAAAAAATAATGGGAAAACCTGATTTTTGGCTCTTTTTTTAAAAACTGAAAGTGACGATAAAATAAAAACATCTAATAACCCCTTTCGCTTCCAGGGAGGAAAAGGAAAAAAAAAATAATTTATGTTCTAGGGAGAATTAAAAAAATATATAATTTTTGATGACCATCATCATCATCACACCATATCCGCTCCCCATGTGAAGCATATGGAATCAACAAACTGCTTCCAAGCCAAGCAATCGGCCACCAGCTTGATGGTGCGTTATTTTTTAACAATTTTTATTCCTAAGACCGGGCAACGCCGGGTACTCAGCTAGTTACATTATAAAACTTTGTCCGCCTGCACGAGGTCGCGGGTTCGATTCCCGATGTAGGTCAATATGAAATGTTTAATTAAATTTGATTTTCACATAAAGGTATTTCATATGTGATACCTTGGACTGGTGCTGAAGCGTAAGACTGATCATCTTGACTTCATGTAACAAAAATATCAATATTCGCAGCATTACGTGTATGAATGCTGTCCCCCTAAGCACCATTGAGTGCGGATGAGGAGTAGTATTATAAAACAGTCTCTCGACTCCTGTTTCATGAATTCCAAGGTTGTTTTAATAATTATTACATCTATACATGGAGTAACAAAACTCTTAGTACAAGCTGAAAACTGGTGAATCTACATCATATTTGGGGTCGAATGTGTAATATGACTTTTTAATCTGAGCTTTAATTTTTCTTTCTTCTCATAAAAGCATTCGTAAGTATGGCAGATTAAGTGAATTTGCACAAATTCTTATTAAAATGCGGTTTTTTTATTATGTTTTCTTTATGAATAGTATTAATCTCAAAAAATAAATTATATTTGATAACAATTTGCAAATAATTATTTAAAAAAAATTGGTTGTCTGTAAAGTCGGTTTACGGACGATAATTTTACGTGATAACGTCATAAGAAAACATTGATGAAAAATAGCATACTTTTATGAATTGAATTATTATAACTGAATCAACATTATTTTGTATAATACAAAGCAGGGGTTAATTGAATTTTTTTTTTCCATAAATTAACTTTTTTTTTGTTTTTTCTTCTTGTGGCTGCTGCTGTCTCCCTTCTACTCGGACGCATCGGCCGATGGAGTGGAAGAGAGATAGATGCGTCACAAACCGAACGCTTAGGTCGATCGCGCCTCTCTATCGCTTGTTCCGCGCTCTCGCTTGCACACTCGGCTCAGGCGGAACGTGACAATGAGTCTCGCTTTTTCGTGTGTGCAGCCAGCGTTCATCGATTTATTAGAGGTTATCACGCAAAAAAAATTCGTAAGTACTTACTCAATTTTCTCGAAAACTATGGGTCAAATCAAAAATTTTTACTCCACAAAATCGACTCCAAATATGATGTAGATTCACTGGTTTCCCGCTTGTACATCGAGTTTTGTTACACCATGTAAATGTTTTATCAGGTTTGTACCAACGAGTTCACGAGTATTTAGGTATCTGCATAGTGTATTCATTAAAAATCCCTGTTCATCACAAACGTTTTATTATGCAAATGATGGTGCTATTGTGTGGTATGATTCGTTCCCGCAATGCGATGATTAGATCGATGGGTATACAACAGTGGTAAAGTGGTAAATATTCGTTCATCCAAAGGAAATGAATGGTAGGTACCTATCTAGTACCTAGTATACACAAATAACACAAATTGATTGAAAAATAACAATATCAAGAGAATTTTTTATTTATTTTTACAATGTCATATGAATTTTCTAGCGCGGTTTGAAATAGCGTTTTTTCAAATCGCTCGCAAAATCCTCCATTTGGCGCGCATGCGGTGTGACGTCACATCAATATGAGCGCTCACTTCGTAATGAATTTCCCGCCTTTTATAATGGACGGGTATGACGTCATTAGCCAATAACGGGCGTTAAAAGTCACTCGTAATTTCGTGTTTTTTTAAAACATAAATTTATAAATGGAAAAAAAAAAATTTGATAATTGTGTTTTATATCGTTGGAATTGTAAAAATATACTTCAAATATTTATAACGTTTTCAAGGATATTCATGCTATCGGGAACAACCCTATTGAACGGGCGTTTGTCATTATTTTAGTAAGTTCGACTAAAAAATAACATGTACTCGTAAAATGGCGGAAAACAAGATTTAATTTTAAAATTCAAGTAAAACCGCATGGTTCAAGCAATGAGTTTGTACTATAATAATAATATGAGGCATATAGAAACAAAAACGGTTGTTTCATCATGTAATCACGAAAAAACCTTTTTTCTGACAAACAAATATTCTATGGAGAAAATATATAACTTTTTTATTTATTTATTTATTTTTATATATATATTTTTTAAACAAAAACTGCATATTTAACTCATTTTCGACTGCAGGTGGACACTTCCACCTTTGTTTCTATATGCCTCATATGGAGGTTTAATAAACTCAGACAGTTGCCGCTTATATTACTCAAGGAAAATGAATCACAACGACAAAGGAATTATCTGATAATAAATTTAAAAAATATCTGTTCTTATCAGCCGTCAATTTTCCACGCGGATTGTAGGTAATGCCGTCCTTTCTATCTTAATTCTCAGGAAGCATTTGTTTTATTTTAATTTATTTTTAATTTTAATTTTATTTTGTTTCAACGCCCATAGGGCTTTTACATTTAAACAAAGTTGCGCAGTACAATATAACCAGAAAATGATAAGCAAAAATATTGTGTATTGTGTATAGAAATTAAAACAAGTAGGTACTTACATAAAAAAAATTTTTAAATTAACTTACAAGATTTTTAAACAAATTAATTGTAAAAACTAGAAAAAAGTGTAGTCTATAAATTATACGGCAGGAAAAGTCCGCAAGACGGATTCAGGAATTCGGATAAAATATTAAATACCTACATAAAAATATGGTTTATTTTCTGTCATATTTAATCGTATTGCAAGAAGGACGACGTTTTGTGATTATAGAGAGGAGATTTGGTAAACTTTTAATATAACGTGGTAACAAGTTACAAGTCTGTTTTTCTAAATGGTTCGCTGGACAAATAATAAGCTATGCTAATTGCTTCATTCCGAGATTGTTATCGTCGGAAGTAGGTATTTATAATAGCGAATCCAATCCTGAATAATTAATCAGCCTAAATAGTTTGTATGACGTCACATCCGTGATGCACGTATGTTTTGACAGTAAATTATATACGACAACTTATAAACCGCCAGTGAGCAATCGCACCAAGAGCGCTGAAGATAATTTCAGGTAATTTTGTTTTATACTAGAAGCTTACGCTGAACATTTTTTTAAGGCTATTTTGAGATGATTTTTCACAAAAATAGCGCTATATAAGTTAGCTATCATCATTTTTACTATTTTTGTTTTTAACGGGGCAAAACATCCTAAGAAGGATGATACACGCCGAATCATTTCAATATAAATATATCAAAACAGGAAAAAATTAACAACGATAACGTGAAATTATAGACTAAGAAAGAAATTAAAATAAACTTGGTAAATATTTATATTTTTTCTCAAAAAGGTACTTTCCCATATACTACTACTACTACTTTATTTTATCCGTACCCAATGGTGCATAAGGCACTGCACTAGTACACCAAGTGCAGTGTATCTTAATCATTTTATTATATGAATGTAAGATGATCGGTCTTACGCTTCAGTACCAGTCTAAGGTATCACATATGAAATATTAATATGAAAATAACGTGTAAATTTCATGTTGATCCTTATGGAAATCGAATCCGCGACCGCATACACGGTAGCCAAATGCGCTTCCACTATGCTACGAGACGGATTATATGGTGGATGATTTCGGGAATTAGGATGGAAAGGAGAAATGCAATGTAGATAGGATGTGGGAATTTGTCTAAAGGAGAGGGAATTGATTTTATAAACAATAGGTGTTAATTACTTTTAACATAATATATACATTACGATTCTTTTCTTGAACATCTTTCAGTGGCTGACATAGGCACATAGAGCATTAAAAGAATGGTTATTTATGAGTGGTTTCTGATACCTAACGCATTTTGGCCCAAATCTAACCCCCATTTAACACCCCCATATTAAATATAAAATCGTGTGTGTAAAACAACCCAAATTACACTATTTTTATCTTTTACAGCTCAAAACATTTCGGAAAATGGAGGTGAAGGTATTTTTAAATACAGTTTTTATTTTATTTTATTCTTAATTTTTGTAAAAATTGTAAAAATTTTACCGATGCTTATGGTTTGCCGACCCATGACATTATTAAAATAATTTTTCCTAGGAAACGTAAACTATTAGTTTTTTTATGCCGTTGCGTTGCGAGTAAAAAATAAATACCTACCTAGATTATAACCCCTATAATGAAATTAACACCTGAAGTGATAAAAAGACACTATGCAATTATTGAATGTTATCTTAAGCCCGTATTGCAGAGTGAATAAAAAGGTTTATATTATTGAACAAAATCGAATAAATTATTTTTAATTTTTGTGGTGTCTTCGTTAGTAACATGCGTTGAACAGTTTTAAAACAATCTTCATGTGAATATTACTACTTTCGCACATGTTTTTTTTTTATATTTTTTCTTTGAAAATGTCGCTACATAGGGATAATTCCAACCTTGTACATTGTTGTACATGCATTTTTAAATAAAATAATATATTTATGACTCTTAAATTACTATAATATTGTCTTAGTAAGCAATCCTCTAAGCTCAAATCCGATTTCTTTATAAATTAATTATCCGAAAAAATTTTCAGTGAAAAATTAAATACATACAAATGGAAATAAACAGTTTAGCGAATATTTCTTCATTTTTTTGTAATGATAGAAAATGTTAAATTTAGATTAAATTATATCCAATTGATGTAAAATGAAAATAAAAATGCAATGTTTTCACTACATCCCTGAATTTTCTTAACGTTATTGTTGTTTTTATTATGATTTGTAGTGGATGTGAAAAATAAATATTCGGATTCTTATATTTAAAATAAATAAACATTTCATGTGTGATACCTTGGACTGGTACTGAAGCGTAAGACTAATCATCTTGCCTTCAAGATTCACTGCACTTGGTGTACCAATGCAGTGCCCTATGCACCATTGGGTGCGGATAAGGGGAAAGTAGTAGTATATTTAAAGAAGGTTATCGACGATCTGTGGTTAAAATAAATTTTCAAGCTTTTAGATGGCTTTTTCCGTACTTAACGAGTAACAACTAAATTATGTTTGTGTATGCGCCATGGACTTGACGTTTCAAAATACATACAGCGATTGGAGTTGGAAAATTCACGCGAGAATCACTTAAATTCTGGAAAATCACCCGCAAACAGACTGCAATTGCATTATTATTGTATTTTGTGAATTATTGGTCATGTTTACCTATTATCGAGAAGAGTATTTAATCACTATGACACGACTCGGTAGCGGTCCGGAACACGCGCGCACTGCCCCGCCGGCAGCATGCCACTAGCTCCGGCACGTCCGCTAAACACGGCGGCCGGGGCCGGACTAAATTCGGGAAATTCGACAGCTTTTCCGCTCAGCAAAACACATCCACCTCCCCAAAACGTAAAAACCAACCAAACGTAAAGAAAATCACCAAGTACGAATGATGTTGCTCTTTTTACTCGGTGGGCTGTTTGGTCCTTCGAACCGGATTTTTTTCAATGAATGAAATTTTTAACGCCGCGCAGAAAGTTATGTTTTGTTCTGTGCGGTGTAGGATTTACTTCTTAGTATCGATTGCTTCCTTTTTGCTAGGGGTTGAGTGCGTGTGTTAGGGGTCGCGCGCCACCGCGCACCGGTCGATCGCAGCGCCGCAGAAAAGCGCCGTCGCTTATTTGCGTCCATTTTCCGAACTTCCAAAAGCCTTACAAATTTAAAATTTTAATACTTTCCGCGAAAACGCGCGCTTTTCCTTTTGCGTTGTTATTTATCGTAATTATTTAATGAGGTATTCTGGTGAAAATTAAATTAAATTAACGAACATTAATTACGCCATAATTCCTTTTTTGTATTGTGTAGAATTCATGTCCCGAAATAAAAGTTAATTATCTTAATGTGTAACAAAACGACTCGACGTAATGTATTACTTTAATGTATGTTTTGTACTTTTTACATTCAACCTCATAATGCCCGTTTTCTCTAAATTAAACTTTTGGCCTAGGGGAAAGAATGTCACTTAAATTAACAAAAATCAAAACAAAAAATATTACTGCATATTCACTTTTTTTTGGCATTTATTTATAACGGTTTTATTTTTTTATACTTGGGTGTATTTAAAAAAAAAATTCAAGTTAGACTTCGTGGAAGTAAAAAAAAATTTAAAGTAAAATTATTTATGATAATAATAAAAAATATTTTTTTGATAAAATAATATTATATGTATATTTTGATATTTTGTCTTTCAATATAATTAAGATTGTATAATATACGATATCATAACATTTTATTATGTTTTAATCATTTAGGTAAAAGCCCGTGAGGGCATTATTTTGAAAAAATAACCCGAAATAAGCGGAAAATGCGTACTTAATAACGTCAAAAATGTGTGTTTTTTTTTAAATTAAAATTATCATTTATATTAATAAGTGGCAAAGTATTGTCTTAAATTTGTTGACATGAATAATAAAATACTTTATTTATGTATAGAGATTTATTTCCTAGTAATAAGGCATGCGGAGCATTTACCGCATGTATGGACGACACGCCACGGATATTTATGTATTTGACGATTACCAAAGAAAATTGATAATCAACTTTTTGTGTGTGTCCGAAAACTTTTTATTAATTATCAAAACATGCGTACATACAATCAACGATTCAATTTAAACTCTTTTTTCAGGTTTTCGGGAAAAATGGACGCACCGGCAACCGTTTTAAAATACGTAAAATCGCTGCTACCGGAAGCGTTTTTTGAAAATATTACATCATTTTGTCTAATACCCGAAATACCAACATCCTGCGAGAAACCAGAAATAGTAGCCACAACCAAATATGGAGAATTCATGGAATTCAAAAACCGTCAAGTCAAAAGATCTTGTTTAATTAAAAACGAAATAAAAATTAATGAGATTTATTTACATCACAGAAAAGAAAATAATCCTCCAGTTTATATCCTTAAAGGTGAAAGTAATGTTTTTATTGTAAAGGAATCAAAAGTTGGCGATTTGGAAATTATCAAGACTTTTTCTGACGTGTCAAAAATAGTTTTGGGAGACTTCAATAACTCATTCCATGTTCAAATAAGAATTTGGTTTTTCGAAGAGTGTATTCCAGTCGTGTTGGATGCTGAGTATAATGCAGTGGACCTGAGAATATAGCAGACGACCTGGAGATGGAAGAGGACGAGAATTTAGTCTTGCTGCTGAAGAGCAAAATGTCCGAAGCGAGGCTCAACACGGCTAGGAGTCAAAAATTGCTTGAGGAAAGAAACAAGTTTCGGCAGGAAATTATGTTCCTGTCTGAAGAGGAAGCGAGATATGGAGAAGTGAATGAGGTAATTATTTTTCTGGCTTAGTTTTTTGCACTCGTCAGTCAGAAATTTAAAATCTGGAACATCACATTGAATGTACCTATAATTTATTTACAAAAACAAACAAAAAACATTTACGTTTATGAGTATACTCCAACACGTGACTCGCGGCCGCTTCCCATGCTAACGTATTCCTCGATTTTCTCCCTGTAGCTCAATCACAGATAACTATCGACGTAGTTAAAACCGTGCTAACCAGATATATCTCGGGAAATGGCTCGCGACTAGTATGCGCTCGTTTAATAATCCCGATCGATAACTTTTAACGCGTGTTCCATTGTGATCGCGAAAACGTTTAACATCCATGGGTAAGAAATCGTTATCACGTCGCTTATTACCGAGTCGGTACTGATCTGTGATCGAGCAACTGGTTGATATCTAAAATGTGTGAAAAGATCATTGTTTTAATGTTAAATTCCAGTGAGAAACTTGAGGAATACGTTTGTATGGGAAAGCGGCCGCGAGTCACGTAATGAAGTATGCTCTTAACGGTACTTTCATAAAATTTACGAATGAAAAAGTTGTGTTTCTCGAATTTTCGAAAATGGACACAACTATTTTCGAAAACCACCCCCTGAAATTTATAAGTCACTATAAATGTTTCGATTTCATACAAGTTAATTAATGTTTCATGGATCGTGTTAGTTTTTTTCAAATTACAAATAATTATATACATTTCACGATTTTATTTGTGCGAAGTATTTTATTTAAAAAAATATACACGTCATGTCCATTATATGCAAAAAACACGAGAAACGTATAATAAATAAGTATTTGATATCCATATCTGCCAATATACAATAAAATGGCGCGACGCTTCACATGTGAACACTCTCTGTCATCCATTGAGAAAATAGCTAAGCATTTTAGCAGAAACCTTTATGATTGCAAGTGAGATTCTTACCGAATTATATCACCTACTAGGAAACGCCTGAAGATGACTCTTCAATTTGTTATGCTTATAACTTTTACCAGCTAATAGTTGTTTATTAAAAAAAAGGTTTTAAAAAAAAAAAAAAAAAAAAAAAAAAAAAAACAAAAAAAAAAAAAAACCCCCCCCAAAAAAAAAAAAAAAAGCCTTTTTTAAAAAAAAAAAAAACCCAAAAAAAAAAAAAAAAAATAAAAATAAAAAACTTTTTTAAAAAGGGTTTAATTTAAAAAAAAAAACCCATTTCCCCCAAAAAAACCCCGCCCCCCCCAAAAAAAAAAACCCAAACCCCCCCTTAAAAAAAAAAAAACCCCCCCCCTCCCCCCCCCCCCCAAAAAACCCCCCCCCCCCAAAAAAAAAACCCCCAAAACCCGTTACCCCCCCAAAAAAAAACCCTCCCCCCCCCCCAAAACCCCCCCCTTTTTTCCCCCCCCCCCCCCCCCTTTTTTTTTTGGAAAAAAATTTTTTTTTCCCCCCCCCCCCCAAAACCCCAACCCCCCCCCCCCCCTTTTCCCCCCAAAAAGGGCCCCCCAAAAAACCCCCCCCCCCTTTAAAAAAAAAAAAGGGGGCCCCCCCCCTTTAACCCCCCCCCAAAAAAAAAAGAAAATAAAAAAAAGGGTTGAAAAAAATTTAAAAAACCCCCCAAAAAAAACCCCAAAAAAAAATTTTTTAAAAAAAAAGAAGAAACCCCCCTTTTTTCCATTTTTTTTTTAAAACAAAAAAAAAAATTTTTTAAAAAAAAAAAAAAAATTTTTTTTTGGGTTTTTTTTTTTAAAAATTTTTTTAAAAATTTTTTTTTGGGGGAAAAATTTTTAAATGAAAAAAAAAAAAAATTTTTTTTCAAAAAAATTTTAAAAGGGTTTTTTCAAAAAAAAAAAAAAACCCCAAAAAAAAAATTTTTTTTTTTTTTTTTTTTTTGGGAAAAAAAAATTTTTTAAAAAAAAAAATTTTAAAAAAAAAATTAAACCCAAATTTTCAAAACTAGGGGTTTTTTAAAATTTTATTCTCTAAAATCGACTTCAAAACTTTTTTTTTTCCCCTTTTTTTTTTGTTAAAAAAATATAAGCAAAATTTCTGGTGTTTTAAAAACTTATAAACCCTTTTCCCGAAAACTTTTAAAAAAACCAAAAATAAATCGCAGTTAAAAAAAAGGGTTTAAAAAAAATTTAAAAAAAAATTTAATTGTGGGGTACCTAATAAAATGAAAAAATTGGGCGACATTTACTTTTAATTTAAAACAAAAACACTGATTTAAAATTTTTAAATTAAAAAGAACTATCTTTTTAAAATTTTTTAAAACAAAAAAAAAATATAAAAATCCTATACAAAAAAAAAGGTTTTTTTAAATTTTGGGGGGGGTCCTTTTTTTAATAAATTTCCATTAAAAAAGGTTTTTCAAAAGAGTTTTAAAAACGACATAATTTTTGCCTCGATTATTTTTTCTGTAATAAAAAAACAGGACATGGCCAATTTTCTGTAATTAAGTAAATGTTCAAAATAAGAAAGATCCTGAATATTCTAAATCTTTAAATGAAAAATTTTTTATGGTTTGGGAATTTTTATATTAAGTTTTTTTTTAAAAACCCCCATGTAAAGTTACTCTTAAAGTTTGAATCTTTATTTGCTATTCATCACCCACATAATTTTTTTTTAGATAGCTTAAAAAAAAAAGTATGGGAAAAAAACCCCAAAAATAATAAATTTTTTTTCAAATAAAAATTTAATTTAAAA
>JAGVSP010001697.1:0-41659 GCA_022494985.1 Micrasema minimum
AAATTCCAGGGAGAAAATCAAGGAATACGTTTGTATGGGAAAGTGTGGTATGCTCTTAAGAGTAGAATTTCAAACCAGTAGATAACTATCGACGTAGTTAAAAACGTGCTAACCACGTGCTAACGCTAACGATTTGACCGATCACAATGACATTCGTTCAATACCGCGATCGCCGAGCCGAGCATTGCCGATCTGAGCCGAGCGGAGCCGATGCACGTGATATCGCGGCCGTACGTCAAACGTCAAATCATCGCGATTGTCGGATTCTTTATTATGTCGACTGCTTTTCTCAATATTTGGCTTGCCGAAAACCGGCTAAATGCAATACGGCACTCGAGAAAGATTAAATGAAGATATGTGCAAATAAGTTATATCTCGGGAAATGGCTCGCGATAGAAGCGCGCTCGGTCAATAATCCCGATCGATAACTTTTAACGCGTGTTCCATTGTGATCGCGAAAACGTTAAACATCCATGGGTAAGAAATCGTTATCACGTCGCTTATTACCGAGTCGGTAGTGATCTGTGATCGAGCAACAGAATGAAATACGAAAGAAACATTTTTTATCACGTAATGCAGGTGATGTGATTTACATTCCGACCATTGCTCAGCCCAAGGCGAGTATTTGCGTTCTCTACCCGGTTACCGATCCCCGGATCGAAGTGGAGATTCTGCGTGATTTGGTTCTTCAGTACCTCCCACTAGATGATGATGCACTTGAAGTATTGATTGCGTGTAAACGGTCCGAAGCGTGTCATTTGCGGTCGAGTAAAGGCAAGTTTAGACAAACAAGATTTGAAAATACAAATGTAAAAAAAAAAGATAATATACCATGATTGGAACGATAGTAAATTATATTTTAATAAAATTATAAATTAATATAAATTTTATTAATAATTTGAACGGGTGGTGGCCCAGTGGGTAGCGTCGCGGTCTCTGAGTCCAGAGATCGTCGGTTCGAATCCCCACTTCGACACGACTCGATTCCTATTTTCAAGCACAAGCCGCTCAGGCTTTATTGAAAATAGTATTTACAAATTAAAATAGTATGTGCAAATATCATAAGAATGCAAAGATTTCTTTAAAAAAAAATAATTAAAAAAAACATATTAAAATCAAAGTTCGTAAATTTTTACGGCTTTCAGTACAGATTATGTTTTTCTGGGTTATTATGCCGTGTATGTGGGCTTTGTTGCCGTCGTTTCGGAGCACATTGCAGAGTACATCTTCAGGGCTGATGTATGAGTATAGTTTTATGTGTATTTAAGTGTAAGGAGTACACACTCCTCACACTTAAATACATCCATCCTTTCCCTTTGGCCATCAGAACAATAAAACAGGAACTTGTTTTCAAAAAAGCTGTGTCAAATTGGATAGTGGAGGAGTAGAATAGAGATAAGCAAAATTATTCAACCAAATAGATAGTCTTCTTTCATAATTTTAATTTTACAATCATTTCAAAATGTATGGATCCATTGTATGTTTGTAATTAAAAAAATAATAAAAATCGTAAAAATTAGTCCTCGGCACGGGTTACCCCAGTGAGGACAAATTTAGTATTTTTAATTTGTACTTTGTAATTATGTTTTAAATAAATAATTAAAAAAAAATAATAAGAATACACTCATACATTTCAGTCAGTTTAGCTAAGTCCCACGTTGTGGCGTTATTGTAGCGTTAAGTTATGATGCGGACTTGAATAATATAGGTATAAGTATGCAAAATACAAATGCGTTTATTTTTATCTGAAAATTTTTTTTCGGTGTCGCAATGTTTAAAAACAGTATCTACATTTTTGCAAACCTTGTTGCAGTGAGAATTTATTTTACAGAGCAGTATTTTCTAGATGAAAATTTGTGAACACTTTGTCATCTAAACTGCCCTTAAGGACATAGGAAATTGATACAAGTCGTTATAGCGGCCTCTATAATGTGCACGTGTCGCAAAATGAATGAAAATCCAACGGGTCCTATGAAGTAGGTACTCTGTTCTTTATTGACTTCTCTGGGATTTTTGCTCGAGTTAATCGATTTCACTCTCGTGTAGTAATCTCCGAAATTATACAGTGATTTCAGTTAATATAATAATTACTGATTTTCAAATTTTTGAGAATAAAGTGATGATTTTTAAAAATTAATAGGCAAAGTAGATAAATCTAGTGAAACATTTTCTTGACAACAGTCATTGAGAGACTTAGTTATAGCTACAAAAAGAATTTTAGGGAAAATCTGTATTACTGATCAACTGGCCTTCAAGTAATAAATGATCAATAAACACCACTGCACTTGTACCAATGCAGGGCCCTATGCAACATTGGGTACGGATAAGTAGTAGATAATAGTCGTGTATAATAAGATGATACATCTGTAAGTCAATAAAATGAAGTAGATATAGTTAATACCTATTCAAAAACTTATTTATTTGGAGACATTAAAAAAAAGAGCTTTACAAACTTGTGACAGAAAGATAACATATTATACCAGATGACTATATATCGGATTAGTTTCATATTTCTGTTACTAAAACACATATTTAAGTTAACCTACTTAACTCTTAACAGTAATTTTTGTTTATATCCCTACAGAGATGAGGTAGATTTTTTTCAAATTCAGGAATATGGATATTCGAGCGTTTACAGGGCTTATGACCTGTCATGGCTGGGTTAAGTGGCCACTTTATGTAGGTACTTCAACATTCCCCATTCCGCTTATTAGCGAATATCCACACTAGGTAACATTTTTGATTTTGTATTTATGCTACGAATCAAGAATCATCCACCAGCGAGTTGAACGCGCCATCTATGCATTGATATTGAAGTTAAGTATTTTAATAGCAGATTACTTTATTTTTATGTAGTTAAGACTCTTCTGACGAGTTAAATTAAATACTAGTAATCGCCTGCAGATGACTCTGCAATTTATTTTACTTGTATTTAGACCAGATAATTTATACAACATGTTGGGTCGTGAGCATAAATACAAAATCAAAAATGTTACCTGGTGTGGATATTCGCTAATAAGCGGAATGGGGAATGTTGTAGTACCTACATAAAGTGGCCACTTAACCCAGCCAATGACAGGTCATAAGCCCTGTAAACGCTCGAATATCCATATTCCTGAATTTGAAAAAATTCTACCTCATCTCTGTAGGGATATAAATAAAAATATATACCTACTCCCGTCTTGGGAGAAAATCCAGATTTGTGTGCAAGTATTTGGACACGACCCAAAATGTTGTAATTTTTGTAGTTCTGTTTACACATTTGACCTCCCGCATAAGATTCATAGGTTTTTTGATGTTCATTACAAATTATCCTAAGAAGATTATTATAATTATTGGTGCATTTGATGGGTGACAAAATCTCTTGTACTTCCAGCATAGGTCCCGGCGGTATTCTCTCCAGCGCTGTTTACCGATTGGTCACGAAGAGCGGAAATTGTTTACACAAAATACCCTCCATTACGATTCCGTTTAATCGATTCGCCAGACATGTAATGCAAACATGTGATTATTGGGAGCATAATAAAACAAAGGTGTCTGTGAAGGCCTGTGGCAGTCACAACTCCATAGAGCACAAAAAACAACGGACAAACAACTTTAAATTTTAAGCAATAATGCCTATTAACCCTTCAATACATATTTGTAAAGGAAAAATACCTTTATCGTACATAATTCGACTAATCACCCTCCTTAGAAAGTACGAGTAAATTAATGTTAAATGTCCATCAAAAAAATTCTGTCATAAAAAAAACTATATTTTTATTGCAGAAACTTCCGTGTATTTTTTTTTGCTTCTATTATGATATATGATGAATTTTATTAATTAATAATTGGATATCCTTTTTGACGTATTTATTATAGATGCGGGACGTGGACTTGACTTGGGAGGATGCAAGGGAGCTGGCGGCCGATAGCTTGGCCTGGAGGCAGTTTGTGGAATCCATATGCTCCACATAGGGAGCGGATGTGGTATGATGAAGATGACGATGATGTTGGTCCAGATAGAAGTAACGGACGTCGAATAAAAATCACCAGGCTCGAATCCCACCCCAACACAATTCTAATTATTTTCTACTTTCTCCATTACGTTTCCGAATAAATTTAAATTTATTTATTCGAAAGTAAAAATAAATTTATAAAGATAATTTTAAAAGAATAGATCAAGCCTTAGGTACTAAGATAGTCCGTGGTACAGAGAACTGTCTAAAAAATAAAACATGCATATCCACTTTTGATATATAGAGGGTTAAGAATAATAATTTCTCCATTAAATATTAAAAATGGTTTCAGATCGGGGGCGGGGTCAACAATAGGTAACATAATACTTGGCGAATTTCGATATCCGCTATAAATCTTATATGGGCGTGAAGCTTTTTTCTGTTGATATTATACATTGCTTTACGAGCTTAATATAAAATATACTAATATCATATAGGTACATTAGGTACCTATATGCTATTATTACGGGATTTTGCATTAGTATTGGATTTTTTTAGATTATGTAGGTTCCCGCATGCCCACATCGATCTTTGTAATAAAAAATACTTGGTTACACATGGATTTCAAATACATATTATAAAAGTTATGTACATGTTCTACGAACTTTGATGTATACACCCATGTTTGTTTTTAAACATAATGTATTTCGAAAATAGGTATTTTATTGATATGGAATAATCCTGAAAAAATATCTTAAGAGTAGAAAATTAAGTTTTTCTCATTTTAATGATAACTAATAACGATAACATTTCTGATCCCAATATAATAAACTACCCCATGAAGTAAAAATAAATAAATCAATACATAGTATAGCCCTTAAGGATTTGTATTTAAATATGTTTTTCAATGATATGTAGTTATGATGTTTAGGATTAAGATTGAATGTGTTAATTTTGTATCGTCTTTCTTATTCGTGTTTGATTGTGCAATATGTGATTAAAAATGTTAATACCGGTCCCAAAATGAGTTTTTATAACTCCTGGGAATATAATACATGTATGTTTTATAAAATATTTTTTTTTTTTTTTTTTTTTTTTTTTTAAATTTATATTTGATGCTTGGTATTTCGGCGAAGGCGTTTCGGCTGGCTAGTCCATATACTACGTATGCCTCCTCAGAGCCTTAACCATGCTTGTGTATTTTACAAGGTCAGGTTCTCGGCGTCCTGGACGTTCGCTTGTTAATCCGTCGGCAGTGTGCGTCAGAGCTGCGGGACGTGGATCAGACTTGGAAGGATACACGGGAACAGGCGGCCGATCACTCGGCTTGGAGGTAGTTTTTGGAATCCATATGCTCCACATAAGGAGCGGATATGGAATGATGATGAATATATATGGAAATCACCTTATCAGATACCAAAAACTAGGATTGAAACGTAACTTCTTATGTATTTACAATAATCGATTACAGAGCTTGGTAATTGGGGTAATTTAAAATATGTTATTTAGGTTAGGTACATATTTATTTATTTGACTTAAAATACCACAAACTCGTAGGCAGGTATTTGCAGGAATCAACTCCCACCTACTATAAATGAAGTAGAAACAGTTACATGAATTAAAATACATTTCTTATCTCTTCCTTATATTTTATTACTTTTCCTTACTTTTTTCATATGGAGACATGTATGTATCAAGTGACAAGTAGTATGTATGGTCATCTTTTCTTAAAAATGTACAAAAATATTTATTTTCTGATTGCATTTTCGTTAAATTCTAGAAACACTTATTTTGTTTTTTTTTTTGTTTTGCTTTCAGTAGATAAAGTACAAGTACAAGAAATATAACTAAAATAAATCAATTTAAAAAGTATTTCAAGGGTACCCGGTGGTCTTGTCTTTATCTGGTACTCACAATATTTATTGTAAGTAATGCTCACAATATTTATTGTAAGCAATGTTATCTCTGAAAGTAATGAGTAATGAGCATCATGATTATAACTCCATAGAAAGCACTTAGGTAACGGGAGACAGAAGTCCCAGAGCTAATTACGAGAAGTACAGAACATAAACAAGGTTGTAAACAAAGATTTAGTAATAATTTAAGTCGCATTTTCAATAGACAAAGAGCAGGAGAAGATAAAGTAGTGTGATCACATGTATTTAAGACTTTAATGGATCGCAGCCGTCATTAGCGAAGCGCTAAGGGCTAAAGCTGAAGTGCAGTTCTTGCAGTTCTTTTTCCATTAATCTTCAGTAGCTTCTATCAGGATAATCAACCATTTTATAGACGTTCTCAGTAATTTACCTTTATTGTGTTGACTCGTGCAACAAAGAAAAAATAATGGACGATGAAAGGAGTAAAAAATACCTCCTAGCTGCAGGAATCCATCTCGACGAACTGATGTATTAACAAGCTTTATCTGCATGCTTGATGGAAAGATATAAACGCGTTATTACATAGAAACTAAAGATACCTTTGTAACTATAAAAGTAATCCTGTGCCGCAAATAAATTACGTGTTAACAAAATAGGGAGTTGAAGAAGATTGACTATTTATTTTCGTGAAATACTTTAAATAACAATTACCATAGATTAAATATGAATCATAATCATCGTTCTTCTTAAGTCCTATCCATAATTCATCAATAAAGGTATGTAGGTAGTTTGCAACAAAAAACTGACGGAGAGTTCATATATCCATAAGTGATTCAAAAATCAATAAGATATAAAAAATATATTACTTTTCTCCGAACTCTTAGGTTAATTGAGTTCACTAATACCTAAAAAATGCCTTCACTTAATTACAAAAAATCTTTTGTGCTCTGCAGATGTTATGGAATACATCATATATCATCATCGATAACATCAAAATTTAAAAATTAGTATGTAGGCTCTACTTAATTAATTATTTAGTGTCTTTTTCTTGTCATCTGCTACTTCTCATACATGTTCTAGAAGCATTTCTACCAGTGTTGCTATCGTTTAATTTATAAACGTGCTCAAATAATCAGATAATACGCTAACACCAGTCACTTTTTGTTTTTAAGGCGAGATGTATCTTCTGTGATTTAAGCCTAAATTATCCGTATATAACTCAGGATTTGTCCCATAATTAGTCAAAGTTGTCGGTAGGAGAGTAAAGAAACATATACCTAGAGTAGGGTTGCCAAATACTTTTCAAGTTAATTTGAGAATACGCAGGAAAAAGAAATCACGGAAGGTGCTTCATAGCTTTTAAAACTATTATAAAAATGTTTATCTTCACACAAGAAGCTCTCGCTTTTCCTTAGAACTTGCCTCAAAATAAATCTAAAAAGAGTACATTCGAGTAATTGGATAAGATGAGGTATGAGTAAGATGATATGGTAAAGATGCTTTCGATATTATCATATCTCCGGCCAATAACAATTCCAGGTCAATTCCGACAATTCGGGACAGTTGGCAACCCTAACTACAAGCCACAAGTCACACGGGAATCTTCCCTATATCATTAGAGTAGTTGGGAGTCAGATGTTCACCCATTATTCTATGGACAGAGGCATTAGTGCGATGATATGAAAGATGCTTTCGATATAATCATACGACGCCTTTGTATGTATATCCTGAGTGCTGTAATTAGATAATTCTGGGTGTGCTTACTGGAATATGCTTCGTGTTGCCGAACTGTGGGAAAGTTAAGAATGATAATTACTTAACTTCCTTTATTCTTGCTCATGACACGCTGTATCCACAAAGATTTGTTCTTTGTACTTTGGACGTTGGATGAATTCATAATGATTTATGTGTTCTGTCGTATTAGGACATAACGCAATTTGTTTGCAGTACCTACCTAATTAACCAAGTGCTTAAACACATATTTAAATATTTACCTTTGCTTTTAATTGCACAATAATGGGTTGAGGCAAGGGAATTAAAACTCCGATTACCGTCTACGCATCTGTCATTTATTATTTACACAATTCGCGACATTTTAAAGTATTTAATTCTGTTACCAAACTGTTGATACTTATTAGTTCTTAGTGCAATAGATACCACTCGACTTTAACATTCAATATTTTCTTACTCTGCATAATTAAGACAGATGATTTCAATGATTTAAAAGTCGAGTATGTAGATATAATAAATGCATTTCTGTACTGTTATCTTTTTTCAGTTCTGATCACAGAACAAATCAAATAAATAAAACTTGGAATTTTTTTAATAAATTAAATTAATATGTACCTGCAGAAAAAGACAAGACTGACGTGACAAGACAGTTACAAAAAACGTGTTTCAGTCTGGCAAAAATAGTTGAAACAATAATAGTTTCAGACAAAACATGCAACAAGTTCCGATTATTGCTCGTGCAGAAGAAGTTGTCTTAAATGTGGTAGTAGTGGGTTGTTGGGATAGTATGTCATGATATGCACGCTATAATCTCTGCCTTCTCCTGCTAACCTGGTACCCGGTACCTGCAATGCGCGCTGAAATTACGTTAATTGGTAACCAATGCTAGAAAGAAATAAAATAAATAATAAATAAACCCTTGCTCATTCATGCTCTTGATGGGTAGATTAGGAGAGATGTCGGGTGTCGGTATAATTATTCAATCCGTTTCTTAACAAGACACGCGTACAATTTGTATAAATCATATACCTACCTATATACAATATACATACATGGAATACCAGTTATTATAAAACGCCAACGAAGTTTTTTTTAAGTATCGTTCATTCCAGTTATATCTGCTCCTTTTATTAATCATTTAATTTTATTAGATTTTTGAACATTCTAAATGTTTTTACTGTTTGTAGGTACTCTCTAAATCCCAATTTAAACGTATTTTTTTTGGATGTTTGTTGGTTATAAGTACAAAAGTAAATTGATTTAATTAATCGGATTTGTTTGTGTAGGTAATTTAAAGAAATATATAGTTGTTTATAAATTAAATATATAAATGTTTTTATATCAGGGATGAGATTTAACGAATATTTGAAAGTTTTGGCAAATCAATGTCGATGAACGAACATTGTTATACATTAAGTTAGTACACATATTAGCGTGTGCGTAATATTAATAAAAAATACGAAATTCTATGTCATAAACGAAATGTTCTAAATTTTATTAAAAACAGTAAAAATATATAAAAAAACGCCAGCATGTCTTGTCTCTATTTCTGTGTAAGTTTAACTGTTAGGGAAGCCTTAACAAGACATGGAGAGGAAATGAAGAGCTATATCTGTATCGCTCGCGCTCGCGTGATATGCCACATGCCGTGCAGAGACAGATTAATAAACAACTTAATTGGTGCTTAACTATTAACTTATTAATGCAATGAGAAAAAGTTGTGCTGAAAATTATTCGAACGATTATAATTTTACTGTTAATAAACCGTTCAGCCCTCATAAGCAAAAAAACAGCTTATTGCAAGTTTAATTTTTTGACAGGAGCAATTTTGGTTTCTCGTAAGTAGAAACTACTACTACTACTACTACATTCCCTTATCCGAACCCAATGGTGCATAGAAAACTGCATTGGCACACCAAATGCAGTGTTTCTTGATCATTTTATTACATGAAGGTAAAATGATCAGTCTTATGCTTCAGAACCAGTCCACATCACACATGACATATTAATATGAAAATCACATGTAAATCAATATTAATGCTACGAAACGGACTGAAACGTTAAGTAGAAAATTAGAAAAATAATTTTAGCAGGTATATGATATTAGTTTAAGGTCTAAAACTTTAATGTTTCAAAACAGCATTATTTGCAAGGTCGCGACATTCGCGAAGTGCCGACGATGCGCGATGATAAAAAAAATTAAGAAATCTCTGCATAACACTTGATATAAATATTTTGTTATTTCATTGTACTAATAAGTTTCACATTGATTACAATTACCTAGAACATTCCTAATAAAAATAAATTTAGCGTGATATGATTTAATTCAAGAATAATCCTAAAGATGGATCACTTACAAGGTTTTCTTTTAATTTCAATTTTTCTTGCTATTTACAACAGATCAAGCGTAAAGGTTATTTTTTAGCTGTTCCTTATTTGTATATCGGTGTCAAGGAAATATTACTCAATGTCACGATAGTATGCGGCGGCGGCGCCTTACAAATATTTCTATTCAAACTGAATCACGGAATTATTTCTGAGTGAAAACTTTATTCATAAATCAACTGTGAATTTATTTACTTCACGATCTATGCAATTAATTTGAATATTTTCAGTAGAATTTTCGACTGCAAAAAACGATCTCTAACATCACACATCTAACACATGAATTTAAATGTAATACAAAATAACCTAATACCAAATTGGTGGTAATTCTTATAAAATATCTATAATTCTTATAAAACTTTGATAATTATTGGTATTTTATTAAAAATTCCCGCTAACTTGTTGTTGACGAAAAAGTCGATTTTGTTTCAGTGTTGAGATAAATATTACCTAAACACGGGACAATACGCAAGTAGCGACAGGAATGTTGCAAGATATAATAAAATAGGTTATAAAAGAGGAAGAAATATTACTCGGGAAAGTAAACAATATCACGTGGCACAGTCTACAGAAAGGGATATTCTACGGGACAATATTATAGGAGGAATATTACACCGGACAGTATGCAGGAAGGGATATATCATGGGACTGTATACATACACAGTATACAGTAAGGGATATTTAAGAGACAGTTAAAGGAAGAGATATTACAGGGGACAGTATACGGGAAGGGATATGACACGGGATAGTTATAGGAAGGGATAATACACGGGACAGTACGAAGGGAGGGATTACACGGGGCAATGCGCAATTCGCAGCGCGCAGTCACGATCTTCCTCCGAATAATTCTCACGAGCCATTGTCGGTCGGATGGAATTCCCGCCAAGATAATAGAGCGGAACGAGCTTTGTCGAAACACTAATAACTCGATCAGTAAAGTTCGGGAATTATTAACACGGCTATACGCAATCAGGGTGAATAATTCAATGTTTTGAAAGCGAAAATATTCAATCGACGTCAAATGATTCAAAGGAATAATGTAATATAATAAAAAGGTATGCAACCGTGTAAGTACCTACAGAAATGAAAGCGTAAATACAATAGGAAAAAGTAATTTGCGAAGAACCGGAACATTTAATAAATTCATAAATATTTTTTTAAATACAATAAATAGAACAGGAAAAAATATCGTACACGCAAGGCATTATCGACAAAATTAAGAAAGGTCTTTTACGTTGGTTAGGTCATGTAGAGCGAATGGATGATGAAAGAACGGGTAAAAAAATATATGATGCGACTGTGCCTGGATGTAGAAGTCGAAGAAGGCCGAGAAAGACATGGCATGATCAAGTAAAACAAGTGCTTGAATGTGGGCATGTAAGAAGTCGGAATAATCGACGTGCGTGCATGAGAAGATGTATGAATGTGGAGGAAGCAAGAGAAGTATGCCAGGACAGAGTGGTGTGGCGCTCTATCCTCTCGAAATGGTGTGATGGTTAGTTAGTTAGTTAGTCAAATAATATGAATTGACGTGAAAAACGGGAAAACCTTTCTTTTTAAAAATGAAAAAAAAAAAACGAAGGGGTGTAGATACTGTCGCATACACAATTATTAGGAAAATCGGAACATTGGAAAATGCTTCTTCTTTTTTGTTTTATGTATACCTACTGGATGAAAGACGATGCTAATTAAATGGACATTATATTATTATTATTATTATTGTTATTATTATTGTTATTATTATTATTATTATTATTATTATTGTTATTATTATTGTTATTATTATTATTATTATTATTATTGGAAAAAAGCTTTGTAAGTTAAGCAAAGCAATGATAAAAGGAACTAGGAAACAAAATTAATTTCAATAATTTTCCTTTGAGCTCCTGATAAATAAATTCTCTAAAATGTAGGTACCGCGTTTCTAGTTTATTGCTTACCCGCTCGTTGAACATTTACAATACATTTCAGATTTCTACGAAATTATTTTAATTTACCGCCTCTTTAACATACTCTCAAATGTACTTTTACTTTGAGATGTAAAATCAAATATGTTTTGTTGTTGCTTCAATCTCGTGGCAATTTTTTGTGAGCAACCTACCGCACTGAATAGATAGAAATCATTAAGTTGACATACACAAAAAATGCGAAGAGAGTCTTGATGTACCTACCTCAAAACTAAACTCGTTTTTCCTCTACAGAAGCAAAAAATTCATCTTTTGTGACATGTATGATATCTTTATACATTTCAAAATGTTTAACTTCAAAATAATACACTTGGGCAGATAGCATTAGATATAATATGTGTAATTTATCGCTAATTTATATGGTAAATACATGGAAAAATAATCTATGCATTTTATTTCGGCTTGTCTAAGCTTTCGATGATTACTAATTACAAGTTAGAGGTTAGATAAAGAAGATAATTATTATTTATCTATTACTTACACCATAAACTGGCGGTAAAATATTATCATTTCGACTTCACTTTCCTCACCCAACATTACGTGTATTATTTGAGTGCCTATCCGCTATTAAGTAAGTTTTTTACATTAAAAAAGCCCTTATAGCATTGATGATTAAATTTAAACTTAGAAATTTAAATCAGTATAATTGGAAATCGAAACATGATTAAAAAATGATTAGTATCTATATTATTTACAACCTATTCTTTGAAATACGTTTAAGTGTTTTGTGTTTAAGATACAGACATAAAGATCCGGCAGATTAATGAAGAATAAAGCTATGGATTTTAATTTGACCTTATAACTTTTGGGTAGTAAAACCATGCACGAAAACCTTTTAGTAGAAGTATACTTAGTACTAGTGATGGACCCGCGATAAGGTCTCGTATAAAAACAAAGGCTCTATGGTCCCATGATATCAAAAATCATGCTACACTACCTTCATATTCTGAGGTCAGACAGTTTGACACAAGATCGTATCTTATCGTCAGATTAAAAGCTTCTTTCAATAGAGCTACTCAAATCACGGTGGCCATACTTGTATTGAAGATATGTTTTTTAATTAAAAATTGAACATAGATTTGTTTTAAATTTAGAGTTTAAGTTGACCAAGTTTCTACATAATATCATATATTATCAAAAATAGAGAGATTTTCCGTATTAACGAAACTCAAAATTTGGGTAAATCTTTACAAAAACTTAAGAAGGTGCATATGCATGTTCGTTAGTTATAACGTAATTCTTTGGTAATAAAAATTGAACTTACTTTTGATATTGATTAAAAATATTGTATTTTTTCAACCTCTAACGAGAATAACACAACTAACAGGGTTGAGGAAAATAAAATAAGGATATTGTCTAATTTACATACGAAGTCACATAATATTCCTTACCTATATAATTTATTTTCTTTATTTGGTAACTCGACAGTAAAAATTCTTTATATAAATTTCTACATTAGGTAGTTTATTTAAAAAATCATAACTTTCAAAAATGCAATTTATATATACCTGGCCCGCCCTTGTAGATTATTTCTTGTAACTGTACATAAATCTTAAAAATAAACATACAAATAATAGTTATATTTTCCGCCGTCCTGGCAGACCGTCGATGACCATCCAACGGATGTATTCTGCGGAGCTGATGGATGCGGGCTTGACGTGGGAGGAGGTGAGAGAGCTGGCTGGTGACAGGGTCTCCCGGAGGAATCTAGTGATGTCCACATGCTCCACATAGGAGCGAACGTGGCGAAAGAAGAAGAAGAAGATATTTCAGGCCATGTTCTTGAGTTGTATGTCTATTTGAATATTTATTGTGAATTCCACACAAACGTGATGGCAGAGAAATAAATCCAAACCTTCCAGGATTTAAAAATACTTACATATTATTATAAGATGTAACATTTAAATATGTCCCACGTTTAAACCGAGGGATATTTATAATGAAGGTTTTCATGATAAAGCCATAAATTATGGTATAAAAGGATATTATTTTAGAACTATTATATGGTTAGGTGAATAAATACACACATAAAGATTTGTGTAAGTATACGCTTACATATTAAGTAGCAGCATAATAAATTTAACCCTTTGAAGTTACTTTTTATTTTTACCTCTACGTTCATCAAAGCTGATCAATAATTGAAACTTAATGCTTTAGATACATAATATACCGATGGATAATATACCGTTATATGAAAAACGTACTTAATTAAAAAAACAAACGGTTAAAAGTTTGAAATAAATCACAAAAATATGAAAGTTGTCAAAATATCATACACTTAAAATAGTAAGGAGTCTTGCAAAATTATGAATACTACACATGTTTATTTATGAATATTAGTAAAAAACATTGTGCAGTTCACAACAGGTAGAAGTGAAACCTTTATAAAACTAAGCTGAGAGAGAATGAGATAAATGCAGTATCAGGAGTGGGATAATTATAGGATTTATTTATTATAAATATTGGTACCCAGTTGATAATTTTTTTTCATTTTATTATTCATGATCCATGTCTTCAATTTCTACGAGTGATACGAGCGGCTTATGATAACTAAAGTATGAGACAACAGTTTTTGTTTTCGATATTTTAATATATCTATGCATGCGCACAACGCTTGGTAGACAAGAGTGTGGAGGCTACGAAGCACTGCACAAAGAGAAGACGAAGATAATAGGAAACGCAACACAACTGTGTTCTATCACATTCTCTTGCAGGCTAAATCCCATAGATCTATATGTTTGTCTCTTTTTAGTGTCGATTTTTCGTTTCATAGAGTTTCAAATCACTCCCAACGATTCTAAAGAAGTTTTCACTTAAAAAATAGCTGAATGGGTATCTAAATTCATAAAATACGTATCGTTTAGCGTTTTCCAAAAAAAAAAAAAAAGAGATTGTAAGTTTTTATTTTTATTTTTTATCAAATGATCGAATATCGAAATTAAATTTGGACTGGTTATCCAAAGGTAGAAGATAACATGTATCATATCGAAACGTTGATGTTTTTATTAGGCCAATAAATAAAGCTTAAATGGGGATTTTCCGAAAAGGAAGTACATACTTTATACTCGTATAGGATTTAAGATATCCCAGAAGATACGCTTAGAAAGAATTTAATTATTCGGAGATAATATTTATCAAAGAACTGTAAGTAATTTTAAATCAAATTTACAACATTAATTGATCAAGAATAAGAACGAAGACTGAGGAATTTGTCCGCTTTCTAATTCATGGTTAGCGAGTTGGGCTTCCATGCACGAGGTCGCGGATTCGATTCCCGTCGGGGTCAATACGAAATATACATTTAAATTTAAAATTCCAAAATTGATTGATTTTATAAAATAAGTCTTGGAATAAATTGAAGCTTAAGACTGATCGTCTTGCTTTCATGTAGTAAATGATCAAGAAACACTGCACTTGGTGTACTAAAGAAATGCCACATGCATCATTAAGTGCAGATAAAGGACATGATGATGATGATAAATAATCATTTAAAAATATTATAATAGGTTTGTGTTAAACTAGGTTAGGTTATCAAATGACAAACTGTAGAATTGCTGTTTTTTTTAATTTTTACTTTTTTAGTTTTGAGTAAATTATTTATGTCAAAATTAACATTTATATACAGGGAGTAACAAAACTCGTAGTACAACATGGAAACTGAAGCTTTCATTAGTACCTCAGATTAAGTATAATTTTACAAATTCTTATTAAAATGAGGTTTTTGATTTTGTTTTATATATAGATAGTATTAATTTGACTACATAAATTATATTTGATAACAATTTGGATGAATTTATCGGAAAAAATCGACTTCGTACTCAATTTTCTCTAAAACTATGGGTCAAATAAAATAAAATAAATTACAAAATCGACTCCAAATATTACGTAGATTCACTGGTTTTCCACTTGTACTACGAGTTTTGTTACACCATGTATTAAAACTATTGTTACTATAAAATAAGGTACTTGTAGGACGAAAAACAAACAAAAAATCATAATCCGATTGGTGGTATGTCAAAGACCGCTGTTAAGGATAAACAAAGAAAAGTGTTTTATAAAATGGCTATAAAATACTAAATGACGTTTTGGAAAAGCAGTGGAGGGTCTGTAATTCTGTAAGATCATTCTGTTCAGTGGTCAAGCGAATACGTGACATCCGTTGGGGCTCAAGAGGCTGAGATATCTCAAGAGACTTAGCGACACAAATATTATTCAGAAAAACACAAGTAATTTCCATTTGGTTAGGTAATCGTCGATTCCAAGAAGTTATGTAATAACTGGTAAGAATTTTTTTTATTGTATGTTTAGTTCATTGTGTAAGTAAATGAAAAAAAACTACTTATTTAAAGTGTTGTACTCAGTATTTCACATTTTAATCAAGATAGATAGCAAATTTCTTATTTTTATTTTTTATTTGTTACATACTGGATATACATAATATATTTTTCAATGCATTCCTCAATAGGAAACCCCAAAACTGGGATTGTGTTCCAAACCAGAATGTATGTTATTATTTAAAGTCTCATTCCTAGGTTAAAAAACTATTAAACATGTTTAAGCTTAGTCTATATTTCCTTCCTAATTGATGGGAGCTTATCATTGATAGAATCTAGTGTATCCCGGTAAGGATAAGTCACACTGTTTATCAATATTTGTCATTCATTCTATATCCATTCCCCACGTCGCGTCGTCGAGCATATGGATTCAACTTAAAGTCAATCGATCGGCCAATTCCCGTGCGTCATCCCTAGTCAGGTCCACGCCACGTAAATCTTGTGTAAACAGCCGAAACCAACGAAAACTAACTAACTAACTAACCATCACGCCATTTCCCCCTAGGGGTAGGCAAACACCATGTCCTGACACACTTCCTTTGCTTCCTCTACATTCATACATCTTCTCATGCATTATTCCAACTTCTCACATGTCCACTTTCAAGTACTTGTCGTACTTGGTCATGCCATGTCTTTCTCGGGCTTTCTCTCGCTTCTGCATCCAGGCACACTTGCATTTTTAAAAAAAAAATTGCCGCTCTTTTATCAGTCATTCGCTCCACATGACCAAACATGTCTAATTCCACGCATTTTAAAAAGACTGCCCGAAGAAAAAATACTAAATGAAGAGAAAAAAAGAAGACGAAAGAAGCATTCAATAAATATCTCAAATACTCAAATACAATTTTTTTTTAAATACTATAATTATATATTTATATATTTATTTTTAAATACATTCTGTTAAATAATATCTAATAATACCAAAAAAATTAGAGGCATGCATGTTTAAAAAAAACATAATTTAATAGAGAGCAAATCCCTGCTTTAAAACTGTTTAGCAGCTTAGCGGGAATTTAACTTTATATATATGTACAAATAAATGAATGAAAAAAAAAAAAAAAAAAAAAAAAAACCATCGTAAAAGCCCTTTCTTAATTTTGTCGATAATGCTTATCTCAGCCTTGCACTCTGCTCTAATTTCGACATTTTGACGACGAAAACTACACGATTCATTATGACTATAAGAAACCAAGAAATGACGTAAATATTGAGGCATGGAGAACGACGTTGATTTATCGGTCTTTATAAAATAAGTAAACCAATACAAGTATCTACTTATCTGTTACCTATTACTACTACATATATAGGAATGATCTTATATTTCCGATGTTGTTGATAGTTAGTAATGGTGAGTTGTCCACTAACTAACCCCGTGATGTTTATGTGCATTATTAGTAGTACAGTTATGTTCTACTTTGTTACTCGTTATTAAATAAAATTTGCTCACGTTTGACCATAGACGCAGTCGGGTAGTATTTAAATCACGCTGTATAATCACCAAGGTTAGTGGGCTGCCTGATGGCGTTTATTGATCATTACAAGTAACTGATATTATACGTAAAGGTGTAAAATATGTGGTCGTACGATTAAAAAAATATTTAGAATATTTTTGTATTTTTTTTTTTGACAAATTCTGGATTTTGGACCTGAAGGATTGCATATCTCAACATATATTCATTTTTAATATTCAATTCTCAAGGACATCTTAATTTCTGTTGAACCTAAAACATACTCGTATTCAAAATACGTTTAGAAAACCGATAGATACATAGATTTTAATAAGTTGTCGAAAAATTTACGTTAAGCAATTTTTTTAGCCGAATCATTAATTAATCAAATTCATATTTTTTGTTATTTTACCCTAATAGTCGTTCGTTTTAAAAGGAGTACTGAGGCTTAAAAATTGAGTTCTACTTATAGCACGGGACCAAGTTGGCCGCAAAATGGGGCTTTATTTTTTTTTACGGAAAAGAAGACAGTAAAACAAAAACAAGCTCTTCTTTCTTTCTTTTTTCATAGAATTCCTAAAATTCGTAGATAGGAAAGGAAATGGGATATTTTTTTCAAAACTCTGCTCTGTGTGGCTATCAATAAATTCGAAATTTAATTTTAAAAGATAAAAAATTCTAATGCTGGCCTCAGTGCAGCCTTAAACGCAATCCCCTTTAATTGTAATTTTCTCTTCACGTACATTATGTATATTATATAAATACATAGAGGTAAATTTTGTATTTTATTTAACCACCTCAACAGACCAGGAGGTCCAATTACAGAGGGGAATAACGTCACAAACACCCAGGCTTGAGAAAAATAGCTTTTCATTTTTGTGTTCTCATCGGGAATCGAACCCGGAACCTCCGTATCGTGAGTCCAGCATCTTAGCCATTACGCTACGGAGGCCGCCAAATGAAAAACAATAAAAGTGTAAAGTAGTCGTGTACCTACCTTTTATTTAAACCGACGTTTTTGTGAATTTATTTTCAATTCTAATCCGAAAAACAGGAAGATGTCAATCCCCAGGAAATCAATTGCATGTAATTATTTTAATTCCCAATGTCTAAAGCTTAGCTACTCGTTTGTCAGTTGACTTCCTAGTTGGAACAGTAGGCTCAGACGCATAATCAGATCTTTCCTCCAGCCATATAACATGTTAATTTTGTGTACAGTCACAGCCTACCTGGTATCTAATTAAAGAGATAAATAAAAACCGCAAATAAGCATTGACAATATGTTGCTAAATTTGAATTATTTATTTTTTATTTTTTTATTTTATAATAAACAATTTTACAAACTTGAAAAACTTAAAATTAAAATTAATACATCAATCTTGTCCCGATAAACTGTATTTTTACAATTTGTCATCGGGTGCAACAAAAAAAATAATAAAATAAAAATTATAGCTGTTTTAGAGTGCAAAGTAAAGTAAAAATAAATTAGTCTAGAGAAATAATATTTAACCATAAAGAAAAAAAAAAGAAAGAAGAAAAAGAAGAAAGAATTTAGAAATACTAATAGATTCAATACAAAACAGCTCTTTCTCCAAGCCAGATCTTCAAGGAGCCAATATTTTCATTTTTACTTAAAGATTTTTTTAATTCCATTGGCAACATATTAAATAATTTTGGAACAATGTATTCCAATGTTCTCTGCCCATATTTAATTGACAAGGGGAATAGAATCAAATTACTTACGTATCGTATAACTCGAATGCCAGTCCAAAATCTGTAAAAAATACAGACACTAGATAAAATATTGCATGGAGGTTGGATGTAGGGTCCTAGTTTTAAGACTATGGTAGTATGTATGAAACTGATTCATAAAATTATGTATATCGCAAAAATATCCGAAGTAGTCTCGTAAGAATAAAATGTTTAAACTAAAAACATAATAGTCAAAAACAATTTCATTCTTATTGAGAATGAATATCTAAACGGAGTTTTACCCAATAAACGTAACTTATATAGGAAAAATCATAGTGTTATTAATGTAAAATGGATACATTGAAATACTTCAATATGTAAGTTAAAATAAAGTATGACAATTATGGGATCATGGGGCATAATTTAATGTTGTAAATTCGAGATTGATGATGTTAATAGAATTATGGTTTCCGTTTGTGGAATCTATATCCTTCACACAGGGAGCGGATATAGTATGGTGATGATGATGATGTCAGATGTTAGTTGTGGCAGGAAGATTGATAAAAAAATGAACTCAAAAAAAAAACTTTTCAATGAATAATTTACCAAGTTACCAAGATAGAAAATTAAATCAATATTCGTAGATTTTCACTGCCTTCAAACTACAGATAGTGTATTACTTGGTTACTATGCCGTGTTTTTGGGATTTGTGTTGGCGATGGGGGATGGGCATTACATTATATTTGGGACTCGCAGTATTGGCGACCTTTGCATGTGGGTACAGTTTTAACCCGGTAGTATTTTTATTTTATTCTGTTTTAGTCTTGGCACAGTAATAGGTACATTTTAATTACGCGGCGATGCGCGACGATTTAAATTTTAAAATGAATGAACAGTGAACGTGTAATTGAACTTAAAAATACGGTGTTTGTAAAGATTTCCTACCGATCGTCTTTCAATTCGCTACGTGCATTAGGTGCTAGTTTCTGGCATTCCTCGAGGCCACCACGACCTATCTCTCATCTATATCCGCTTTGTTAATTATTTGCACCAATCTCTCATGAGCCTCATGTTCCACACGTCTGGGTGCCCTGCAGCGGAATGAAGAGGTAATAATTCTGGAATTATTGTTTAAATACAACCTAGGAGCGGCTGTAAATCGCAATCTATTAGGATTGTAGAGGTCGCAGCTAACGATGCCCAATGCCCAGGCCAGTGTTGGTCGGGCTAACGTAATGTGGGCTCGGTGCTAGCGTGCCCCAGGCCACGGAGTGACAGTAAATATGAATAATAAGTGCGAAGATTAATAAAACCAAAAAAGAAACATAATACGTAATAATTCACAAGAATACCACTGAAAATCGGACATTCATTTCAACTTGATGATGTATTTTTTTTTAGGTAGACATTAGAATAGGTACGTTACTAAGATTTTTTAGGGTGATTCATTGGATGGAAACCAGATTTTTTCAGAAAAAAGGTTGATCAAATCAAAATGCATATATTATGAACCAACAATTCATCTACTCGTAATTGAATTGTAACATATATTTTTATTAAGGTTCTCTTTGGGGTAGTCTGAGAGATATAAAATTTGCATTCTAATCAAATTTTTGGCAATTCATTATATACTTACGTAGTAGTATCGGAACCTACGTAAGTATAATATAAGAATTGCAAAAATTTTGATTAAAATGCATGAAATTTTATATCCTCTCAGACCTACCCCAAAGAGAAACCTTAATTGCAATATTTATGAACAAAACTTTTTTTATTCTACTCGTAATTGAATTGTACATATTTTTATTAAGGTTCTCTTTGGGGTAGGTCTGAGAGGATATAAAATTTCATGCATTTTAATCAAAATTTTTGCAATTCTTATATACTTACGTAGGTAGTTAGTCGATACTACTTTTTAAAATTTTTATTTTTAGTAGTCGATAACAATAATTTGGTTGTCTGTTGTTTATGTTCCGAAATTCTGATTTTCTGTATTTTCTACCTCTATCCTCTCTGTGTCTGTTTCCTCTGAGAAAATAACCCAACTTTGCATAATTTTGATGGGAAGCAGAATCAAATAATATTCAAATTGTCAATTATCTGCATTTAATAGTGCATAGGCTTTGCATAGTTGCACCATTATCTAGATGTAGAGTACACGAAACGAGGTTATAAACGAGTTGAGTTAAGGTCCCATGAATAGATCTGCAGTCTCCGGACCAGAGGTCTTAGGTTCGATTTCCCACTTAGTCGTTATTCTATTCCTACTTAATAGAACAGTTCACAGAGAAAACAGATTGAAAATTAAACGCTTGCGAATAATATAAAAGCAGAGATGGATGTTTTTTAAGGTAGATATATTTGATACAAAAAAAAAAATTGTTTGGGCGAATATAAAACGAAAATCGGGTTGTGGTCTAGTTGTTAGAATCGCGGACTCCGAATGAATATCACTAGGTTCAATCTCGCTCCACCACAACTTATTTCCTACTTTTCGGCAGTTGTTTCAGTCAAAACGTAATTACTGTTTTTACTAAAAAAAAATTTTGAAAATTAAAAATTAAATCAAATAAATACAGCCTGTAATCTGGAATCATGTCATGAAAAAAAATCCAAAATATCTTCAACATACAAAAAAAAGTATAAAAAAATGTTATACATTATAATGAAATTGAAGTGTGTATTTATACATGATTTTGCGATAAATCACAAGCGCTTAATTTTTTATGAGCAAAAAGTAAAAGGATTAAAGGAAAGCTACAAATCATCTTTACAGCGGTGAATTATTATATTCGCAATCCTTTGTTTTTCTTTCGGCAGGTAAGAATAGATCCTAGTTGAAGTTGGGCTTTATTGTGGGGGGCGTAACTCCGAGGAAGAACGAAATTATATGGGTGGAGTTAATACCATACGTGTTCACTGTTTCACTGTTCACGTCACAATCTTCAGTGGGTGATGTAAAATATAAGGACCTTTAGAGCTTTACGCCCCGCATTGATAGCTCTATTTTAAATGTTGTTTAGAATTTTACAAATCATTAAAAAGCAGCCAATATCCAGCAGTACGAAATATGACGAATTTCGAGAAACTAAGCACTGCTTCTTTTTTTTAAATAGAGAACGGTTACTAGTTACGTAAAACAGGACACTTCATTTCCCGAGCCGGGATACGCCAATCATGAATACTTTATCAATCCCATTTTATTCAAATCGGCAGTTTGAATTGAGAGGGTTGTGTACGTAACGGAAGAACAAGATGTTTCCTAGTAGGTAAACTAGTTTGCTGTATGCAAATTTCACAACGCGTTCCTGTTTTGTAAGTAGGTACTCGCGGCAGTGCATCACTCGAAACATCTTTCTCGTTTCTGCGAGTATTTATAAAGGTAGGTTTACGTTCTTGTGTCATATTTACGGTTTCTCGATCAAGAAGATTCCAATACAAAATTACAGTGTATAACAGATTACTCCGATCCGAAGATAAACGAAAATAAAACAAGGCATCATCCAGGCAGATAATCTGAAAGGAATTATTTTTGCTAAAATAATATGATGTAGCACTTGATAGCTGTAATTTTGCCATCCATTCAATTTGTTTTTAGTACAGATACCGATCATGATATTCTATTTGTTTTCGAAATGGAAGCTTCACCACGACCACAACCGAGGCCGAGACAGAAGAGCGATGCTCGGAAGCGATGGCCGCACTGAATGGTGATGAACTCTGGCAGATAAAAGTTCTCGCTCCTAGATAACTAGGGACTAGAGATGGTTGCCGATTCCTCCGTCAGCCCAAGGGCTGAAGGCTGCCGGATAATATTACAGCGGGACATGACAAAGGCGTGCCGAGATTAACTGTAAATCGCGAAAATATCCGCAATCGCGAACCACCCGAGCTGCTTTTATCGAATTCGACACAATGCGGGTTACTAGTTACGATTAAAGTTACCATTATAGTTCATCGGGACTCCGCAAGACGAACAATAGGCCCAACGGGACTTTCACGTCCAACACCAACCGTCCTTGTACTAACAGTATGGCGGAGAATATAGACAATCCGAACTTCCTCAGGTTCCGAGATCGGCTGCTTGATTACCAAAACAAACAAAATGGAGTGACCTTCGTCTTGAGTCTCAGATTCCAACGGTAAACCCCATTCTGTGGGGATATTCAGCTCGAAGTGCAGCCGTATTTCAGGAAACGATTATCCAGTAAATATTGTTTATAATGAGTGATGCGAGTGATGAGGGAGATAAACCTAAAATCATCGCGCCGGCTTTTCCTGAGATGGCGATAAATCAAAAGGGGTTTAAACAGTCAATTAACAAATGCCTTTCCGCCTTTGAAGTATTATTAACAATAAACTGTAGATTGGCTGGGATTTCAGTAAGTTTGCATTTCTGCTGTAAAGTTACGGATAGTTAACGGGCATACTAAGAAAGCGTCAGATGACCTGTCAGATTACAAGCTTGTGCGCTGTATGCTACTCGACTTATATGGAAAATTATAGCATTAGATTGCGGACACAGCGATGTGTAGTGTATAGCGTATGGTGAATGTGCTGGTACCAACATATTCGTACCTACGTAAAGCCCTGCTCCAAAGAACATTAATTGTTGTTAAATTGTAGAGATCTATTGTAGGAGTGCTGATATTCCAGTGCATTATTAATTCTGCGTCTGTAGCTCAGTGCACATTGATATTTAAAACCTACAGGAAATTGATTCCATTTGAATAATAGCTAGGTACTTATGTAATTTACAAAGCTTACAAGATATTTAATGAAAAGTAAAAGCGCTGCTTCCAGTTTTTATCACAGATAGCACAGCAATAAATTTACAGAGAAATACATTAAAAGTATGCGTAGATACTCAATGTATAATTATTAATTTTTACTTTGCTTCACTTATCAAGCAAAAACACAAAAATAAAGCTTTTCGATATAAGCACGGTGGATATGTATTTATATAGTAATTAGATACATTACAGGTTTAGCCAGGAAAAAAAATGATGCAACTACTTAAAAAGTGTATGTCATCGTAAAAAACTATAAACACACAGAAAAATCACGAATTCCAAATACCATACAATTTATTGCCAGAGTGCAGAAGTTTAAGCAAATAAATTAAGCTGTTATAAGAAAAAAAACAAAGTGTTTTACGGAAAATTGCGAATTATTTTGAAAAAACAATTATAGAACGACGCCCGTTAGATCACGATTCTTATCTTATTTTTAACCTACTAAGGAGTGGCGACTAATAATCCATCATGGTCAAATGGCAGAAAATAAAACAGTAACGGATTTCATTGTAGATTGTCTTGTCAATGTACGTTAGCTGTTTAATAATGTTTTCTCTCATGGAAGAGCGGTTTCGCTTGTGGCGTGACTGTATCAGTAGTATCACGAGTGACCCCCGTGGCATGTGGCATGACTCCATGACTGTCATCTCGTGACCTTCGTACCATGACTGTATCATCGTGTGACCTACCAGGGCCGGACTGAGTCAATAAAATTACGATAGTATAAATATATTCATTCAATCCCCAATTTTTATTATCCCGAGTGACTCCCGTGGCATGTGGCATGACTCCATGACTGTCATTTTGTGACCTTCGTATCATGACTGTATCATCGTGTGACCTACTAGGGCCGGACTGGATCACTAGAATGACGATATTGAAATGTTATCATTAATTCTCAAATGTTTATTGTTATCAGTGAATCTTGATAATTTGTTACATAAAGGTAAGATGATCAGTCTTACGCTTCAGCGCAGTCCAAGGTCCAGTCCATAAATAAATCCAATCATAAATATATTATATTTTAATCTTAAAGTTCACATTTCAATAAATATTTTATATGGACCCTGGGAATTAGACCCGCTACCACATCATCATTTCAGCCCGTTGAGGTCCACTGCTGGACATAGGACTCCCCCTGCCGTCTCCACTCCTCCCGATCCTGCGCCGCCCCCATCCACTGTCTTTCAGCAGACTTCCTGATGTCGTCCACCCATCTCATCGGTGGACGTCCTTGAGTCCTCTGATTTCTCGGTCTCCAAACCAGAACGCGTTTCGTCCATCTTTCATCCGTCATTCTGGCTATGTGACCGGCCCATTTCCACTTCAACCAAGCAATTCGCTCCACCACGTCGCAGACTTTTGTCTGGCGTCGGATCCAATCGTTCCTTTTTCGGTCTCTTAATGTTATTCCAAGCATAATTCTCTCCATGCTCTTCTGTGCAACTTGCAACTTATGGGAGGATTGCTTGGTCAGAGTCATTGTTTCCGCGCTATAAGTAAGGACGGGCAGAATGCATTGGTTGAACACTCGAGTCTCGAGGGAGTTGGGGATGGAGCTTCGGAATGCGGAATTTAGCTTTCCAAAAGCCACCCAAGAGTGATTTATCCTCCTATCCACCTCGCTGGTTTGATTGTCTCTGCCGATGGTGATTTTGTGACCAAGATGAACATAGTTTTCGATTTTTTCCACAGGTAGAATTCTTCCATCTGTGTTGACGTTTGTCATCAATTTTGTCTTGGCTACGTACGCTTTCACATGGTGAAATTGAAAGCGTATACACAGGGCTACCATGCATGATATACAAATTACCAGTAATAGGATAGTTCGCTCGTATGTGGAGCATGTTAATATCACCAGATTCCTCTAGGAGACCCAGTCGCTGGCCAATCACTTCACTTATCTTTTAAAATACAATATCTGGCCCATAACCGGCAACTGGCCCTGGAGCTAAGCACCATGACTGTAACAGAACAATATAACCCGCCCGGGGGTCATATAGGTCACGCGGTCGCCGGTCGTTGCAAATCGTGAAACTGAGTCCGATGCACATGAGTTGCCGCAAACTGTCCTCCAAATTGTTAAGACACTGTTTCCATCCAAATAACGATCAATAACAATGACACGGATTATTATTTTTACGTGATAACGTCTAATAAAACGATGAACGCCGGCTGCACACACGAAAAAGCATGACACATTGTCACGTTCCGCCTGAGCCGAGTGTGCAAGCGAGAGCGCGGAACAAGCGATAGAGAGGCACGATCGGCCTAAGCGTTCGGTTTGTGACGCATCTATCTCTCTTCCACTCCATCGGCCGATGCGTCCGAGTAGAAGGGAGACAGCAGCAGCGTACAAGAAGAAAAAACAAACAAACAAAAAATTATGGAAAAAATTGTAATTTTCAATTAACTCCTGCTTTGTATATACAAAAAATGATGATAATTCAGTTATAATAATTCAATTCATAAAAGTATCCTATTTTTCATCAATGTTTTCTTATGACGTTATCACGTAAAGCTATCGTCCGTAAACCGACTTTACAGACAACCAAAAGTTTTTCAAATAAGGCTTCACCTTTTAGTAAACAAATTGTGAAAACGTTTAAGAAAATTTTGACAACAGGACTGCTTGTAACTTCTTTTTCTTAAATAAGACCTAACGCATCAAGCACACGCGACGTGAAATTCATAAAATTCGCTGAACACCTAACTAACTAACCATCACGCCATTTCTCCGGAGGGGTAGGCAGAGAGGATAGAGCGCCACACCACTCTGTCCTGGCACACTTCCCTCGCTTCCTCCACATTCGTACATGTCCTCATGCACGCACGTCGATTATTCAGACTTTTCACATGTAAGTATTGTAAATGAAATACAATAGCCCACTCCTTTTGCGACTTGTCCTTCATCAGGGATGCCACAGTACGTATAAACTGAGCTTAAGGGAATGTCACGTTCAAGGGCGGCAAGCGAAAACAGCGAAGGAGCGAACCTCAAAAATCCAATGCATAAATACATTAAATTTATTCGTTCATCGCTGTTTTCGCTCGCCGCTCGCTGAATGTGGCCTTCCCGTAAGGGTCTGTACCTATTAATTTAATTATCTTGTTTTTCGACACTATTTAGTATTTTGAGTTTTAATTATCCCTCTATTTCTAATCAGGTCGTTCATAATGCGAATAATGAATATGATAAATAGGGAAAAGAGGAAATGGTTTTTACGAAAATAGTAATTTATTAAGTTTCGCCGAACTTGAGTATATTAGTTCTTAGTAACCATAAAGATTTTATGTATTGTAAAGTAGATCCAAATAAACAAATTTAACGAACAACATTTTTAGTGTGTCCAAATACTTGTAGACAAAAACTGGATTTCACCCATTACGGGCTAATAATTACAATTTTTAAAGGTTTCAGCTAAAATGCTTAGCAATTTTCTCAATGGATGACAGAGAGTTCACATGTGAAGCATCGCGCCATTTTACTGTATATTGGCAGATATGGATATCAAATACTAGGTGAAATGGGGAATGTTGTAATACATCAAGTGGCCACTTAACCCAGCCAATGACAGGTCATAAGCCCTGTAAACGCCTAGATATCCATATTCCCTTCCAAGTTTCTCGTCTCTGTTGAGATGTCAAATTGTAAATTTAACGAAAGTAGCTTCAAAGAACAATAATGATTATTGAATTTCAAATCTATCTACTTATTCTAGAGCAAATAGTGCCTAGTTAATCAAATTCATCATTTTCTGAAGTATGGACATGAAAACATAAATAATACGGTATTTAACCTTTCCGTGTGGATTTAAGGTACCCTCAAGGTTACATGTATTGATTTATGGCTCTTTATACGTTAAAAATTACATGAAAATATTCATGATTAAATACAATGTACGTATCCAACGTCAGCTCACCGAAGATGCATATCTTCATTTATATTGTTTAATCATGATAGAAAGAAGTCGGATGAATGCAACATTACTAACTACGCCTTGCACATAAAATAAACCCTATTTTTACATCCATTACACCACACTATAAAGATCTTAAGCTGCAGATAATTCAAATTCTTCAAGTAAATTCCTTTCTTCCCAGACGTTCACGACTATACTAATTTATTTAGATTTAACATCCTGCATTAATCGATACATCAGGTTTAAAAATTACTGAATTAAATTACCCATACTGTAATAAGCGCTTAATCCACGGTTGCATTACTTTGGATCAAAAGCAGTAAATCCAAATTTATATGGTGCGCGGAGGTATGGAACTTCTTTGACAATTTATTACACCAGGATGCCGACAAATTGGTATTGAAGTCTGAAGATTTATTTCACCGTAGTAAAATTTGGTATGGGTAATAAAAAACACAAAACGAAACCGTGGTATATGATCTAACACGCGTATAAAAAGGTTTAACGGATCTAGTTAAAGTAGCAATAGTTTTAGATTTTAAAACCAATTCATCAAATTGAAGTTCTGTATACCTTCATATACTCTACATTCTACATATCGACGCCTCCTACGTATAATATCGTAACCCACAAATCGTCGATTTCGAGTTTTTGGTGGATTTCGTCTGTATTTAACTATATCTTTAATTCTACCAAAACAAAAATTTTTTTTCAATAATAAGGGCTTTTTTTGGGCGTATTTTGTCGTATCTACAACCAATGCATATGAACGAAAATATTTTCAAATGCTCCTCCTGTAAAATCGCATTTTGTGGGTTACGATATTATACGTAGGAGGCGTCGATATAAACGTACATATTAGGTTTAAAACGATTTATTTGCCAAATAGGTACATTAAATTATATGCTTGATTTTTTTTTTTTATAGAATCGGAAAAGGTAACACATTCTAACAAATTCTTAAACTAACAATAAAACCGAAAAGTTATTAATTTATTAATACAGCATTAAAATGTAAATTTGACACATTAACTAAACCTCTGTTTTTAAACCTCCAGGTCTATTAAAATATATATAAGAAATACACTCCTGATCTCAAGTCAATGACTTAATACATCAATTATTAAATTCAAGATCTAGTAAATAATGTTATTTTATACTGGGACCAAATCGGTTTGAATTAAGTAAAATTGAACTGTAGAGTTAATAAAAAAATATCTTTTCAAATCTCGGCATAAACCGTAAACGATAGTATTTTCTCGGCGGGTAAGCCGATGGTGTAATTATAACGAAATTGTTATGAACTTGGAAGGCTTCGTTAATCACAACGGTGGCGGTGTTGGCGGGAAATGTGGTAGATGTGGCAGCCATGACAGTGGATGGCTGGTTAAGGCTGTGACGTAATTAGTTGCGGGTGGACGCTTTGGACGCTTCATTGCAGATGGCCGCTCGGTATTGCAACTACATCGAGTAAAGATTTATCAATAAATAATACAGAATTACCAATAACTCATTAAAAATACTATAAAAAAGGATTGTTTGATAAAAATATACACCTAATATAAGGCTTCCAACGTTAACATGGTAAGATATTTAAGGTCCAGGACTACTTAACAAGTTAATAAAAGCTGATTGTGATAATGGCGAAAAAATAAATATTCGATATTATTGATATATCAACAGAGACAGAGAAACTCTGGAAACGCATGTGGGTTACCTAGGGGATGAACCTAACCTACACCAATAAAGTTAGATTGCCAAAAAAATGCTTATCTATCTTCTCAACAGATGTCACTATAGGGAAAAAAAAATTATAAATATTAAAAAATCTGTCGAAAACACAACTCGCATGTGGATTCTTCTGTACAAACTCAACAAGTTTCAAAAATTTGTCATACATGGTTGTCAGATGATGGGCGGAATGGGGAATGTTGTAATGCATCAAGTGGCCACTTAACCCAGACAATGACAGGTCATAAGCCGTGTAAACGCCTAGATAACCCACATTCGTTTCCAGAGTTTCTCTGTCTCTGTTGAGCTATCAATAATATCTGATATCAGCCCAGCTTGGATATAATCCAGTAATTTGTCTACAAGTATTTGTATTCGTTCAAAATGTTGTTGTTAAAAATAAATATTCGTTCGGTGTCGACGTAATTATTTATCGGGATGAAAATTCGATGTGACAATTCACTCCGATATATTCACAGAATAGTTCATCATTCATCACATTTTTCCATACTTACCGCGATCCTTTTTTTTAAAGTATTTTAGATTATTATTTGGAAGTCTACATAATTTATTGATATCACTTATTTCAGTGCTGCTTGATACTGCAACTGAGTACGTAGGTATTTCTACCCACTTAGAGGTCAACCAGTCTATGATAACTAGAAATTAGAAATTCAAATAGTTTGTTGCCTACAGTATTTTACTGTATTTGTTCTGGAAACACTTGTGGAAGTCTAAACTATGTAAGGCCGATTAATAATTAATTTTGGAAAGGATACAACATGAACTAGGTAGGTATACATAATTACAAAACATTCCCGAAGCTGAGATTGAATTAAAATGATATTGGGAATACTTTTGTAATTAACTAACCACAGGATAAAGTGATACGCCATTTTGTCTTGGTACATATCCTTTGCTTCCTCCACATTTATACATTCCCATGTACGCACACTGATTATTTCAGCATTTTACAAGTACATTCTCAATTTTTTTCGTACTTTCCAAAAATTCTTTTTTCATATCAATAAAAATCTATTAAATTTTTTTGTATACCTATACACATAGTGCTTATTAGACCAACTGGGGTGCGATTCTAGTAAGGTTTAAGACATTTTACCGATTCCCTTAACTCACTTGTCAAAAATCGGAATTTGGATTTTTGGCTTCAAAGTAGAGTAGAATCTCTCAAGGTTTTATGCATTCCACAAGACATGAAAGATAAACATTTTGGAGAAGCAAATTCGTCGAATAAGTAAGGTTAGAGATAAACGATTTGACAGCGATTTGACAGTTAGGCGAGAAGTTTGGGTTTACGGCCGGAATCGCAGCCCTGGTAAAGAAAGTGGATAGCTTCACCCAAAAAAAAACACGCCAATTAGGTTAATTCAATTGCTTTTATACATATCTACATTTTAATTTGATCCTGAATGATAATGCATGGTACAGAATTTAAACTTGCTATTTTGATTTACATGAGAAAGTTCAAAAACCATAGACTTAATGCATTCAAGAGGAACAATAGACCCATTCAATCTTCTTCTCGTATCTCATTGGCCAATTTGCCACAGCTTATGTTCAAAGGGAGAGAAATCGAAGTCATAAAACAAATCTCTAGTAATGTTGGTACATTTCATAGCACGGGGGGTCAAACCGAGATCATCTGAATTATTTGCCTGACCTCTTTTTCAGCTTTATATATTGTTATAATATCTTTATTATGTAAATTTTAATCACTAAGCGTACAGTTCGTCTACATAATTTACATAATTTTCATCATTTTCAGAGTTGAGCGCTTT
The DNA here is from genome assembly GCA_022494985.1 of Micrasema minimum. NCBI lineage: Eukaryota > Metazoa > Arthropoda > Insecta > Trichoptera > Brachycentridae > Micrasema > Micrasema minimum. Next base: position 31,621 of record JAGVSP010001697.1, read on the forward strand.
TCCTCCAATACAGGATATTACAATCCTCTCTCTCGTATGTGCAGAGAGTACAATGTAATACACAGGGACAGCACTGAAGGTATGGATATCTTCGGAAGCTCCGTAGATGGGTTCAAGAGGAGGTTGTCCTTAAGATATTTGTGATCACTTTTGCTTTTATATGTGTGTCATATTTACTTAAGCATTGTGTGTGTATGTCACATTTTCATAAACATTATGTTTTGGTCATTCGATTAAGCACGATGTGAACAATTTTAAAAGGCAATTGGTCTACCAAAGTATATTTTTACCTTTTTTTGTATTATATTAAGTATCCTTTTGTCTGTTATTTTCCGTAACAAAATAAAAAATATCATCTTACAGGCATGTAATAAAATGATCAAGATACACTGCACTTGGTGTACCGATGCAGTGCCCTATGCACCATTGGGTGTGGAATAGGGAAAGTAGTATTTCGAAAAAAAAATTGGAAGTAACAAAAAAAGTGAATAGAGTATTTGCTATATATAAACTCTAATTAAAATTTATTGCATGCTTAATGTCGATAGAGTTTTGAAGCTGACAAACATCTTTAAGATGTTACTGGTGTTTTTATTTTGGAACCTAATAAGTGTTTTTTTTTCAAATATTTTATTTATTTACTCCATGCAGGTGTACATAAAAATATTTTATTACAAAATTGTTTAGGCAAATTATCATTATTGGCGAAAAATTAAAATCAGGTAATTACATGGGCGTTTTTTTGAATTGGTACTTCTAGATTCTCGTCGAGAGTGCCAAAGAGTGGACGACAACGATATGGTGGTTTATTTTCTGTAAACGTTTCTCTCCTGCGAACATTTTCTTTAATTCTAGACGATTCAGAGGTTCATTCACGCTAGTAAAGAGACATTTGATCGATCAATTTCAAAAGGTAATTCGCTTTTAAATGACTAAGTGTCTTGTATAGAAACTGGTTTTTTAACGTGTCGTTTCCCAGAAAATACTTAACAATTATTACTCTCACAAGTCAAGTATTAATTGAAAAAGTAGGATAATTATTACAAATAAATAATTAACACTTACTTTAACGCTTGTACTTGATAAACCTTTACAAATTCATTGAGTCATTGAGATTGGAAGGTTCTGAAAAGTACCGTCGATATTTTAAGAGACGGTGGCCTCTAGAGACGGTAAAGATGAGAAGAATTTTCACAAATCCGTGAGAACTATTCAATATAATTTACGAAGTATTGTTCCCGAGCCGTCGTTTAACGTAGCGATCTGCAACCATTTGGCAAACGAAATACTCTTACATCTTATTAGACCAGAGATAATTTTTTATTTATTTAAAGAATTAAAAATACATTACATTATATTACACCGCACTTTATTCTATTTTACATCCAACAAATTGTTGATTATTTAAATAATTCTGCCTTTTAATTTTTTAAATTTTGAAATGAAATCGTTTTGTTTATGTGACAGTTTATTTTTTTTTTTTTAAACTGACAATAAAATGGGATTGTCAAATTTTCCAAATTTTTTCATCTTTTAAAAAATTTAACACAAAGTTGGACACATAGTGTAAAGGTAGAAATCATTCTTACTATAAAAGACCATAACAACAACATAAACTAAGTCATTTTTTTATTATATATATTTTAATTATTTCCCTTCTTCTTCTTCAGGTAAAAAGATCAATATCTTTTTTTTTTTTAACTATCTTGTTTATATTATCTGTTATTTTTCATTTTTTCAAGAACTTATTATTCTCTTTTGCCACGTGAATAATGCTTGATTTTCACAGTATACCCACAAACAGGCTATGCCTTGGTGGGATTTTTGTTTATTTTTTTTAATGTATACTTATGTGTTTTTATTGAATTTCTTTTGTAAACAAAAATTTTTCTTTTGAAAAAAAAAAAAGAACATTAACGTAAACTTTAATTCAGTAGCGATACGAATGCGCAGAAAAGAAAAAAAAAATTGTAGCGTGTTTTAATGCCGCTGTGTGCTTAAAACGTTTTAAATGAAGATATAAAAAATAATAATGTTTGGATCCGTTTGGCATTTATTTAAAATATACCCCAAAGGTTCCGGACCACTTATCTAACGGATTACAGTTAGCTACGTTATAGTACCGAAATAGCAGAAAACCTTTTCTTGAGGACATGTTGGATTGACATAATGTAGCGATATCTCTTTTGATGCGGGTTAAGGGCTCAAGTGTGATAACACAGTTTTCACAACTTGAGTGGGTGCTCTATGTAAACTAATGATTAAAACTTGGGGTAATTGTCAGTTTGAAGTCACATATGGTCGCACCACAATATGCCGTTTGTTTGATCCACACTGAAATTCGCTTATAATTTTAAGGATTCAAGCCATGTGATTAAATAGTGCGAGGGTGTTAATCTTGCTTAGGTATTGCGATTTTTCAATCATTTTGTTAAACTTTAGCATTTTAATTTTGTGTATTACAGCATAAGCATATATATAATTTACAATGTATTGCTTATATTTTTGTATTCTACTTTTATGAAAAGCCTGATAGGCGTTTATAATGAATAATAAATCGATAAATACGAGCCAGACAATGGAAGCCCCGCCCTTTCCCTAGACTTTTTTAAAGTTGTTTACTGTTAGAGCTATAAATCTGTTTTTTAGTATCGGTAGTATTTTTCATTTCATTAATTTAAAGGTAGGATCCGGCCACTATGAGAACTCTCTGGTAACTTAGTCCAAACGAGGATCGGAAATAGGAAAAATGATTTACCAGAGCTTCAACAAGGCGGAAACGATGTTGAAGAGACCACCAGGAAGGGCGAAGTATCCTGGATTACTCTGGAAACACCACGTCGAACTGGCGCGGCGAGACACTAACGAGGGGCAGCAGCACACTTTTACTCACTTTTCATTTCATTAAATGCCGAGGGGGAATGGTAACTTCGTCCAAACGAGGATCGGAAATTGGATTTACCGAGCTGGATCAACAAGGTGGGAAATGACGATGAATGACCACCAGGAAGGGCGAAGTATCCCGGAAATACTATGGAAAACCATAACTAAGGGACAGCAGCACACTTTTACTCACTTTGGTTTTCGGGATTGGAATCTGGATTTGGAGCGAGAAGGGGAACGGAGAAAATAACTAAGGAATTACGAGGTCATGAAGAACGGTAATGTAATGTTGCTGCGCTGAGCGGGTTTTCGAGACTGAATTGGAGTTGCAAAATAGGTGACAAAACGGAATGGAATGGGTGAAGGTAGGCAATCAATTTCGGAAGGAATTTAAACTACCTATCATCAGAGAGTATCAATAATGGCCAAACCAGGTATAAAAGCTTTAAAAGCATAAAACAAAATGACTTAATTTACTTCTCGATTACTAGCGCAAAATAACGTTATGTACCTACCTATATTTGGGTATAATAATTAAAGCAAAAAATTAAGGCGGGTCCTTTGGCTATAAAAACCGGTATAGTCGCAAATAGAAAACCGCTTAGCAAAAGAGGAGGGAAAGTTAGTGCAAAAAAAAACCCACGACCACCCACTTTAGAGCAAAGTGAAAAAACTTTTCATTATAAGTTAGACAAGGATCATTTCTGCACACCGTAATTTAGAATGATTAAATACAGAAGTATCGTCAGTTAGTAGGAGGGAAAAAACACTGTAGTAAATATACTTTTTTCTAATGGCAGATTGGTGGTTTTATTTATTCAATAACGGTTATTATTTTAAGTAAACCGTATAAAATAAAAGTAATGTTCGTAATGGGGTCTTGGTATCCTAATGGCATATTTTTAATGTACAAAGGTATAATAATGATTTGTAAAATAAATATTAAAAAAAAAAAAAAAAAATTGACAATAAATAATAAACGAGCTCGTAAAACTCAAACAATGAAGATTTATAAAATGATTATTTATTATATAACTTAAGAGTATTGCAGTTAGCAGTTTACGTTAGAACTACAGGACGTTAAATTAAGGATAAAGGCGCACGGAAGCTGGTTTCCGATCGCATGCGTTGAAATTTTGTCGAAACCATATGCTCCACAGAGCGGATAAATGATGATGATGACGATCTTAAAGATAGATATAAAAAATAATCTTGATTACCTTCTCATTACCGGTAGGTTCACATACATAATGCTACAACTCAAAAAGAAACAAATAGATCCTAATTATGGATATACAGTGAAGATCGTGCGTTTGTGTACTCGCTTATCGATCTCTCTGCGTAGACTTGACGGTAGACGATCGATCAAAGTGTTCGAAATGATATATGATCTGTCTCGCGAAGATTTCCAGAAAAATATCTTTATTAAGAACATCCTGCTAGACATATAATTATTACGCCAAGCGAACGCTTTGTCAAATACCTACAAATTATTTTTAAAAAACAAAATACAGAAGTTTGAATTATGTAATATCAACGTAGTAATATTTAAACGGCTTATGCGAAAATAGGCATTAAAAATGCAATATTAGTTTAACTAAATATAAAAATGTCTGCCTTTTAAACAGGGTTTCCTTTGTCAAGGTCATATATATTAATTTAAACGTACAGTGTCGTTCAAGCATATTTCAAAACAATTCGCAAAAAAGTGGTCCATATACTAGGTAGGTATATGTAGATTTCTTTTCAAAATACCCCATTTCTTACAATGAGCGTTCTATGAATTTCGCGTGTGCGTTAGATGCGTAACACAGCTTTTCTGTATTTTTAATCATTTGGTTACCATGCATGAGCCAAATGATTACAAATACACAATTTGAGTCCACATGAATAATTGATTGTACATGTGATTTTCATATTAATTTTTCATGTGTGATGCCTTGGACTGGTACTGAAGCGTATGACTGATTATCCCGACCTTCATGTAACAAAATGATCAATATACACTGCACTTGGTGTACCGATGCAGTGCCTTATGCACCACTGGCTGCGGATAACGGGAAGTAGTAGTAAGAGTAGTAGTATCTTTTAAAACTGTTCTAAGATGTAATCATCTATTAAATGCTGCTCCTGGCTTGTTACGATTGTTAAATACACATTTAATCCTGTTTAAATGGCAAGTAAAGATTGGCTTCAAAGGACTGCTATAAATTGTCTATGTAAAACGCTACGAACGCCAAATAAAACTTATTGCAAATTTCAAATAATATCAATGAGTTTGAATTAGAAAGTTTATATGATATACTAAATAATGGTATTTACTTATAATAATACAGGATAATTACCTAATAATGTAATATGTTGAAATTAAATACTGAAAAAAACGTTTCGGAATTTCATCTCTGACGGGGACATTATTACAAAAGTGAATAGTAGTAATCATAATATATTCAGAAGATGATGTTGCATATTGTTTCACAATGAATAAAAAAGTATTGGGAATTTGGTTGTTCCATAAATTACGTCAATACATGGACAAAAATGCTATGAATAATTGTAATCTTAATAAACAACATTTTGAGTGTGTCCAAATACTGGTATAAAGGTTTCTGCTAAAATGCTTAGCAATTTTCTCAATGGATGACAGAAAGTGTTCACATGTGTAGCGTCGCGCCATTTCACTGTATATACAATACAAGTTCTGATAATTGGCAGACATGGATATCAAATACTAGGTGAAATGGGGATTGTTGTAATACATCAAGTGGTCACTTAACCCAGCCAATGACAGGTCATAAGCCCTGTAAACGCCTAGATATCCATATTCCTTTTCAAACTTCTCGTCTCTGTTGAGATGTCAAATTATAATTGTAATCTTATTTAAAAATAAATTTACGTTATTTACGAATTAATTTACTGAAAATTGTAGCGTACTCGTATCTACAAATATTTTATATATATCATCACCATACCATATCCGCTCCCTATGTGGAGCATATGGAATCCACAAACTGGCTCCGGGCCAAGCGATCGGCCGCCAGCTCCCGTGCATCCTCCCAAATGTATAATGTATAATGCTGGTATAAAAAATATATTTAAATTTAACAAAATATTCATGTGTTTCATAGAATTACTTTCCCAAAAAAATAAATCCACATTTTATTATATTCCAAAAAATATTTCCTTCATCTTAGGTACCAAACGTTATCTAGCTAATTTATTACTAATTCAATCAATTTAAGTCAATTAACAAAATACGAGGCAGTATGATTTTACTGATAAAATTAATTTATTTTTAAATGAACTAAATGAATAAGCAGCCAAACTAACCTTGAAAGCAGAGGTGTGCCTGGCTCTGTAAATGTTTCGATATTTCGTCATCTGAAACAAAAAAATAACAATTATGAAAGGAAAATTAAACATAAATAATAAATTATGATTCCCACAGATAGGAACTCTATGGAAACCCATACTGCGTACACGTTTGACACGATTCTCAAGAAAATAGAGAAGTAGGTATCTTATTATAATAACAACCCATTCATATTATTTATTTCATATTTGAATAATGGAAATAAAGATTGGATAGGTGTTACTCATAGAGATTAAAAAATTTCGGTCTTTTGCCCTGAAATATACATATGCTCTGACAAAAGTAATTGAAAGTTTATGTATTTTCAATTTTAAAATATTCACCTTAAGGAGTTTTACTTTTTAATTTAATAGGACTATTCTAATTTTCATATAGGAAAATACTTCATAAGTCTACTTTATAAACGAAGATATTATATCATTATTCCATGTAATCTCTCTTTAAATTATAGTATATTTGCAGTACTTGCGTTTAATATAATTGTTTTTGTTATTAAGGTAAACTTTAGTATAATACTGTTAACTTATTCGAATGTATCAACAAAGACAGCCATCAAAAAGTCTACTATACGTACAAACAAAAACTGTAAAATAAAATAGAGTTAAATGTTTAAATCTGATCGTAATTTAATTATTATTTTAGAAATCTCTTTTTAAATGTAGTGAGTTTATAAATGTAGTGAGCTATGAGTACGAATAGAATTCGATGTTGCAAATCATTTGGTCCATTGTTATCGATTCTTAATATCATTTTATGTAGATCAAATCCGGGCGATATTCTTTAACCGATTAAATAGTTAAATTGGCATACCGACAAGGAGATAATGAGAAACTAACTGTGCCATTAACAACTGTAATAGCAATAATAGATAGTAACAAATGCCGCTTGTAAAAACAGCTAAAGAGAATGACTTACTAACAATACAATCTGTACAGGGGCAAAAAATAATCAATAACACACAAATGACCTCGCAACGTATTTAGGCTGATCGAATATCAATAATTCATGCTCGATCGATCGATGTAAATTAATTATTATAAAAGAGGCTATTTTTTAATGCTGTGTATGTAGTATAATGATCTATATCTAGGGCTTAAAAATCAAAATAAAAAGTTGTATTAATCAGAATGTTGTTTCATGAAAGGTCATAATGTAGTTTAAAAAATGAAAATCAATCTTAATTATTACAATAAGCTATTTAACATTTTAAAAATAAAAAACATGTTAACACTTCTGTATAGTAAACTCATTGATATTCACTGAAACCAGTGAAATATTATGAACTAGTTTTTGTAGAAGGTGGAATTTTTAAATTAGAGATAAAACATTAAAATGTTAAATAAAACTGCTTTTCAATGTTTTTCGGAAATAACAGTTTTTGTAAAATGGTTACGAATTCAATCGATTTAAAAGCCCTATAAACTTTCAAATATTTATATCCGCTTACAATTTATACGTAAAAGCTAATGGTTGCGCTTAATTAAAGCCTGATTTAAACCATTAAAATCAAATTAAAATTCGCGTACTTCGCATGAATCACGTTTATGTCTTGAATCAAATAAAAACACCAGCGGAAAATCTGCCATAGGAAGCTATTAATAATACTTTTCAAACGTATAAGTAGCAATAAGTACGATCAATTTATTTTTTAGGTCGTTCAATAAAAATATGATTAGAGTGATTTATTCTTGATGCATTACCGTATATCTGTTATTAGTAATGATAACAATTTTCTCAGCGCAGCGATGGAAAACTTTTATTGTGATTCGAATCACGAGTCTCGGATTTTATTAGAAGTGTCAATTAAATTAAAATGAACAGTCATTTTTAAAGTTCAAGGGAAACCTCTCGCTATTAAAACACACAGCCGGTGCTTTACTCTGCTTCTCGTTTGTACTTGGAGCAGATTGTCTCGTAACTCGTAGACTTTGTGGCTTCTTCGAGAACCTTCTGGATATAATTTACTGCCTCCAGGTCCGTTTTTCCTCTAAGCTGGGTTTTTTTTTAAGCGCAAGACCCCACAGTTTGAATTCTCCGCGGTCAAATGGTAAAAACCCTTCTGTAACCAAGTGGACGGGGAAATATCCTACATTTTTTATACAAGTAGAATTTTTTTTATCAAACATCATCAATATACAGGTGTTGAGGTGTGGACTGTAGTTCTTGTGGTTGATTAAAACTATTTCTGATGAACTTTAGTTTTATTTCTGTAGTTTACAATATTACATTTGAGCCAAAAAACACGGCGAAGAGAGTAACATTGACAATGACAGCTGACTATATAGGTTAATACTCTGAAGTAAGTTACAAAACGAAGCTATGCACAGGTAAAAGAGTTGCTAGTAATAAAAGAAAAGACCCTTAGTATAGGCCGCATGGATTTAAGTCCTTAACTAATAAAAATTCCTAACATCAGGGAAAAACTAAAGAAACACACAGGTCAACCCTCTTTGGTCTTGTGAGAAAGTACAGAATTCTTGGGCATTATGGAATGTAAAATCTCATTAAAACCTCAAGTTCGATGTCTCCGTGGTCTCGTGAAATGTAAGAAAACCCCACGTTTGAATACTTTATGATAGAATGACGAATTTTCCTTGCATTAAAAAAAACTGAAGTTTATATTGATGTAAGAAAGTTAGTGTATTACGTTTCAATGCCAGTCGTGTAAATAAATATTTCATGTTGACCTCTACACTCTACAGGAATCGAACTCGCGACCTCATGCATGGTTGCCCATCGTGCTAACCACTACACCACGAGGCAGACACAACAGGATAATAATAATAATCGGCTAATTTATTAAGCGTCACAACATGAAACGTAATATGACACGAAAGAAAAAAAAAGTTACGAAAATGCATTCTATGATAAATAGATTTTACTTATAATATACAAATAATATCTGGTTTTAATTAAATTTAATATAATTATGATTCTACCTAAAATGAATTAGTTTACTGATTGGGGGCTAGATTACAATATTTTAAACTAACTACTAACATAAAGCTAGCTTTGTGGGGGTTAACAACCCAGACAGTACAACGTCCAAAGTGCAAATATAATTCAGCTGCGTCAGGTATTACTACACGAGTAAGTAATTCTTAGAAAATCATCAGCTGACGCTGCAATTCATACGGGCAGTATGGCTTTGCACACGATGTCTATCCCCACCATACAACTCTAATGACAAAGGACTACTGTCCTATAAATACCCGTACCGAGGGTCAGAACAGCAGTGCAACACGACCATCTTATACCATCTACGCAGTTACTCTCTTCAGTCGGAGAGTCGCCTGTCCACGTCATCAGCCAAGACGCCGTGTCTTGCCTGACGTAGACGACGCCGTCATGGAAGCCTCGGACCACGCCCTGGATTCACACTCTTGGTACCAGCAACGGAAGCCCGACCGCATCGTCTGCTCTCCACTTTGCTTCGCCACCAACGTCATTCCAGCCGCCGACTTCGCTCCATCGCTACGGAACTGCCGCGCACTCATCATCCGACACGCGACACTCATCCTTGTTCACTGAATAAACGAATACAACATCACCGGCGTTTCCACTAAACTTCCACTGGTAAAAGGGGACTCCTTTATCTCCAAACCCCTTTAGCTTTAAACGGAACAGTAAACTGTACAGTTTCCTGTGCAGTCTGAAAACTGTCCAGTATAAAACGAAAACTGCATGGTCGACGCGACGTTTGGCTGACATGACAGTTAATGTTTTTTTATGTAAACGTTTAAGTGGATATCGGTATATTGTAGAACGTGAAAAAAAAATAAC
>JAGVSP010001698.1:0-56475 GCA_022494985.1 Micrasema minimum
AAAGAAATCAATCAATGATAATCCTCATTTTCCAAAATAACAATGTCCCTACCTACTTAAAAATATATATTTATATAATAGTTTTATTAATAAAACTAACTGGTTTTTGTTAGTAGGTACCTACTTAGGTCTAAAAATATAGAAGTTAAAAAAATAGAAGTAACGCGATCGCATCGTAAATTGTATTTCTGCATAGATTTCCCTGACTGATTGTTATGCAAATTCCACCTTATTTTACCCTAATACACGTTTATTAAATACACCAAGTATTTACCCTGTTGGGGACGCCACACACACACAAACACACCCTTGCACATTATACTACACGTTAACAAATCTGGGATCTTATGCTGGAATCCTTCGACTCTAAAATCGTGAGTGAATCTCCAAAATTCGTTAAGCCGCAGTCGTAGCGTACTCAGAGACTCTTTTCCTCTATCCCCAAAATTCAGTCTGTCGAAAATGAGTTTATTTATCAGCTTTGTTTGAGATAATGAAATTAAATCATGGTAAATAATAAGATTTTTAAAGTATAACATAAGTATAACATCCTTCTATTCCTCCTCGTCCCCCTTTTCACATCCTTTCTTATTACTAAATCACTGTCTATGTGTGTATATTTCATTCATTCATTATACCATATCCGCTCCCTATGTGGAGCATATGGAATCCACAAACTGCCTCCAGGCCAAGCGATCGGCCGCCAGCTCCCGCGCATCCTCCCAAGTCAAGTCCACGTCCCGCAGCTCTGACGCAAACTGCCGACGAATTGTCAACAGTGGACGCCGAGAACCTGATGCCCTGTAAAATAGGCAAGCATGGTTAAGGCTCTCGGGAGGCATACGTAGTATATGGCCCAGCCAGCCGAAACGCCTTCGCCGGATGACAGTAGATACCAAGGGTGGCTGTGTCCGTTGCCTCACCTCTGTGTTCCTTACAAAGTCAAACCACCGCACACCTATAATTCTTCTAAGACACCTATTCTCAAAACTTAGTAATCTGCTGTCTTGGGCCCTAGTTAGGTGCCACGATTCGCAGCCATAGAGAAGAACAGGTGTGATGCAGGAGTTATAAAGGCGGCATTTTGTGTGTGTATATTGTATGTGTGTATATATTATATTATAACTTTAACTGTTACTTTTCAAAGCCCGTTATTGGTCATGCAAACTAATGTTCCGCATCTTATGTTATTATATTATGTAATGTGTTGGTTTTGTAAATATTATATAATATATTTCAACAACTATCTAGAGATCAAACTTACACGTGAATCCAAGTAACGCATATAACACGCGTGATTTGATATTCTCAACAACAGAACACACACCGTATGTTAGTAGTTGGTTAGTCTTGCGAACCATAAATCATCATACCTTCATGTAATAAAATGATACACTGCACTTGGTGTACCAATGCAGTGCCCTATGCACCATTGAGTGCAGTGAATTTAGATAATTTGTTACATGAAGGCAAGATGATCAGTCTTACGCACTTAAACGGCACGGTACGTATAAAATGAGCCTTACTGTACTGTAGGTTACTACTACTAATACTTTCCCTTATCCGCACTCAATGGTGCATAGGGCACTGCATTAGTACACCAAGTGTAGTGTATATTGATCATTTTATTATATGAAGGCAGGATGATTAGTCTTACGCTGAAAAAGTTCAAAAGTGGCTATATTATCTAACAAGGGATCTAACTATAACGAGTAAGGCGTACCGTTTATATATATTTTTTAAATTAGTGATTGTAGACTTGACATTATATATTTATAAAAATTTTTAAGGATAATATCGGTCGGCGACAAAATTTTGCGTCTTCAAATCATAGACTTCCAGCTTGCTACACATACCGCAATCTACCTTCATTATGGTCACTGCATTATATTCAAATGCGATCTGATGCACCTACAGCAATAGGCAAGAATTGCTTAAATTTCGCCGTAATTTCATATGCATTTTTAGCCACAAATGGACTAACATAGGTACTTTATTTTATCGCATTTGCCGTAATACACTTCTGCTCCGAAATTTACGATCCTTGTTTATTTTTAACAATCGCATGTTTTAAAATCTAACCGTAAAAAATCTTGATTTATTTCTGCAGAAATATCCGAGTTTTAATCATCTCGTGCTAATGAAATGGAAGTATGTTTTGATGGAAATTTGAAATTTGGATTTGGTTGGAAATTTTTATTAACTTGATGCCATTAACGCTTTATGAAACAGGTACCTACTACTTATACAAAATAGTAAATACTACTTTAATCCATCAAGTATAATTTTGGAATATTTTCTAGAGAATAAATCACAAGCGTATTCCTTAATTTAACTCGCTAATAGATAATGAAGTTAAAAATATAAATATGATAGTAATTTAAAAATCATTTAAATCTATTGTTTATGTGTACAATACCATACATAAAAAATTCTGATTATATCCATGCTTAATGCAAAACAAACGCAATCCTTATACAACTCTTCAAACTGAATTCTATGGAGCATTTTTATTTTTAAGATAATATTTTCTTTTTATAAAAAATAAGGCACAACTAGTTTTTAAAACCATTTCACGATGACTTAAGTGCTGGGAGGTTTAATGAGGGAATCCACTGTTTTCTAAAGTATTTTTTTTTCTATAAACTTACTATTTAACTAAACAAAAAAAATATATTTCATATTTTTTTATAAGTTATTGATGAAGATACGATTTTTTAAAGTTGCACATTTCAAATACCGCGCTAAATACCATTATGTACTAACTGCGTCATTTTTGCAGGAGTGACGTCATAAAACGGGTTGTTTAAGGCCATGGTATTTCTCCAGCCAGTAACAAATCTGACCGATAAAATATACCGTCGACTCAACTGTCATATACTGTTAACAGCTGTTCTAGAGAGACTGAATGGCGGCCATCTTTTTTTGCAATAGAAGCTTGTATGTAGATTGTGTTCTATATAAAAATGTCATGGAACGCGGCTACGGGGGTTAAAAAACGGAAACCGGAAACACTACACTTAGATACAAGGAGTGACGTCATTGTTTAAGATTTTGAAATGAATGCTGTTTTCAACATTTTTTATTAATTTTTGCGTGCGTTTTGGGATATTTCATCCCACTTCAAAATTTTTAAATATTCGCGTCTACACGAAAGCATTTTTAAAATTCAATTCCGGCTGATATAGTTGTATTTTTTCCACTGCAAAATACAAGTGGGACGTAAAATTTTGACAGCTCTCTTTGAAATAGCTTGTCTAGTTTTAACTTTTATGTTTCTCTCTTAAATTTTCTATCGACTGCTTACAATGAAGATGGAATATGAAAATTGCAACCATCAAAAATAATAGAATACCATGCACTATGCAATATTCACCCTTAACTTTTTAACATAAAATGGAAAATAAAAAGTGGTGTTATAAGAATGGCAAAGTCATTACATAAATCTCGACATAACGGTTATACTCGAGTTTTTATATCAATTTCCCGCCTTTCTTGGCTTCCCCCCTCCGTTCTCCTCCTCCGCCGCTTGTCCCCCCCGCTAATACCTACCATCGCACGTCACTCGGCCGGCAGGTTGGCATTAGGCCGACGTTTTTTACTTTTGTATGCAAATATTCTAAATGCACCTCGATCCGTTTAAATTATGACGCAGCGTAATGGAAAATGGTTTGTGGTTCAGTGTATTATTACGAGAATTCTATCGTTCACATGCCATGTGACGTCATACGTCATACACAATGTTGAGCGACGAAGACGATCCGATTGTAAGGCGTAAAAATATACATTTTATCCAATTTGTTGCCATAATATTGACATATACACTTTTTATTATCTGTAAACCTATTATAGATATTGTTCATGGACAGATAGATGGACATCAATGGTCTTCCGATTAACTTGCTTTTATTCATTGTATTTAATTCCGTAACTATATTTATCATATATAATACGTATATTTTGTGACTTATCACGGATTAGGCTTTATCGGGCTTATCAGGCTTTATGGTTATTGAGTGGGTAGATTTGGTAAAATTTTAGTGTTCTCCACATGATATAAATATGTAGTTCTTACGCTAATATAAAGTATCAACGGTATACGTAACATTCCTGTAATTCTAATTTTAATATAAAATAAATACTTAAATCTCACCGAACCAGATAAGCTCCAAGTAAAAGCGCATTAAACCTTTTTTTTCTAAAAGCTAAGTTTTATAAAAGTTTAAGTCTGTATGAAGTTTAATTGATATTTGGTTTGATATAATAAAGGAAAGTTCCTGGTAGTAGTAGGTACCTACATTATACTAAAAAAATATTTCTACTCTAAACTTTTGTAAGTACTTAAGTATTATAATCAACTATTATTAATACTGAGTATCAGATGTCATCAGGGGTGGTATACCATTATGCTGGCCTTGTGGGGGTGAGGGAGGTGTGTGAGTGCCGCGGGAGGGGGCGCGGGAGGGAGGGGAGTACTGAAGTACCGGAGAGGTAGAAAGAGTTGAACACAGTGTTAGATGAGTGTCGTGCGTCACGATCAGGGTGCCAATTTGCATATCTACGCGATGGCGATGGAGAGGGCCAAATGAATGGGGACCACATGACGACACGGACCGTAGCTTTAGAACCTCTGTAAAACTGTATATATACTAACATAAATACACATACATATAACTTACATTGTTTTCACCTATTGAACTATTCGTTTATAGGAAAAATCTTTTTTTTTTCAAATTCGATGAAGAAAATCGTATTTTCTGCTGATTTGAAGTGAACTGCACATTTCAGTCGCATTATTTTTAAAAAGTAATTTTAAACATATTTTTGTGTACTATTTTAATTGTATTTCCATCATCATCAATACAATCCATTTCGGCTCTCCTGAATTCCACAAACTGCCTTCAAGCTATGAAAGCGATCAGCTAATGTTTCCATAGGTAACTAAAAGTATCAAATTATAACAAGTAAAAATGTTCATAGTAATTATTATTATTATTATTATGGATGATTTATTAAGCGCCATTTTTGTGAGAAATCACCTCAAGGGCGCTGTACATTCGATATTCTTAGTTTATTCCATTCCCAATTTATGAATAAAGGATCTGAGAGAACGGTTATCTAAGAAATGATACTAAATCTATACGTAGGTGAAGTACTGAACCCCAATTCGTCTTGCAGCTACAAAGCGCATGGACTGTTGGAATTTCAGCTTCACCCACGTACAAATTAAATTCAAACAATTTTTTTACTAAAAAACGCGATACTAATGAAATACTAATTCTACTGATAGCAGATAGAGTCAAGAATCCAGGTCATCTTGCAGCTACAGAGCGCATGGATTACTGGAATGCCAGCTTCCATCTGATATCAGCAATTGGGGTAATTGATTTTACGAACAAGTTTAGTAGTTTTGAAAAATTGGGGCAGGATTACAATACATATTTTATCCTAACTATTTACTAAAGATGGCTTGAATTTACCGGGAAAGACTCACTCAATTACAATTTGTCTTGCAGCTACCAAGCGCATGGACAATTAGAGTAATAGAGACATTTAAACAAAAATCTAATTGAATCAAGATGAGTGGTTACGGGTTAAATAGCAAAAAAAAAAAGATTTATAAAAATAGGTACAATCAACAAACAAAAAGTTGAGCGGTTGTAGTTTAGAATGATGATCAAATACAAATGAATTGTTTACCTAAATTCAGTGATATGCATTTCATATCTTTGGAAGTAATTTGTCAGTATTGTAAAAAATACACCGTGGAAAATAGACGCATAGAAAAATAAAAATGGCACCTATGCTTTTTATAAATGCGAATTACATGGTAACTTCAGGTTCCTCCTCAATTACGAGAAAAACATTGCATTGTATTGTATTTACAACAAACAGAATTCATGTTTTACGGTGTGAAGATAAATGCGGTCGAGCTGACAAGCAGTGTAACCCGCAGATACTAACTTAGTCGCTTCATTTATCAAGTCCACGAAATGGCGGATGGAGTGGTCGGTAGTTAGGATAATATTATTATTTATATTACTCACAAGCCGGTGGACGGTCAGCTAATGAGGTGAGTGTAAACACCGAGTCTCCCACTGACACTATCTCCATCTGTGATCCGTTAGCAGATAGCCACAACTGAATGTGTAACAGTTTAATATGAAGTATAAATAGAAGATCGGTATCGGACAATTCGCCCGGAGAGGTTTAAGCCCCAAATATTTCTTAAGTATTATAATATGTAATTACTTGGACACAGAACACGTTAAAAACTATTCAGCGTTAATGTTTCGCTACACGGTGCTATTAAAATCACCGGTAAAAAATAAAAAGTACCTTACTAAAATATTTATTGAATTTCTTCCATCTCTCAATTTAGTCTTGTTGCTTAGGATCTGTATCGCGTGGCTATCGCGGAGTTATCTTTGAACTAAAATTTAAAAAATCTATGAAAATTGACGAATTTTGAAAAAAAATTGCTTTATTTGTATAGTCGGTGCATAATCAAACATATTTCAAGGGGGTTCCATAAAAACATTAAAATATTCGCATGGAAAATACGTTTGTTTGTCATAGGTGTGATAATCAAAAATAATACTGGTACGGATATTCTGTAAAACTCTCGGATAACTTTGCAATCTTTGCATACTGTAATGTAGATTCTAAATTATTCTTATATTTTTCTAGCATGTTGCGATGCCGTTCAGAAAGACGGCGCAATTACCAAATAGCCAAAGGCAGGAATGCGTCATCATGATTTAACAATACTATGGCCTATGGCCATTGATTTATTAATACACATTTGAACTGAACCCAAAAATGAATGACACTTCAACTCCGTCAAAACCTCCAACTCCGCTAGACGCGTATTCAGTATTTCTTTAACCGCCGGCAGAGTCGGACGTTCAGAAAACATTCCGAAATGCCTTCCTGTGTAGTGAAACCGTGTAAAAACCGTACGGATAAAATTAATAAAAAAGATGGTGTAACTTTCCACATGAAAGTGTTTATTTATATTTGTTTACATGGCTTAAAATAATTATTATTCAAAGAAAGTTTTCTTCTTAAATAATAGCCAACAGCCCGTCCACAAGAAAAAAAAGTCATTTTAAATGCATGGTAAAATTCATGAACGCTCCTCGTGAGGATAGGGTTAGTATTGTATACTGTTACTGTAGCCCTATATATAGCCCATACATTTTGCGGTGTGTGGGCGGATGCTTGCCGGCAGTCGAAGGGCTCTTGATAGGTCGACCCGTGTAAGTGTATTGAGGTGCGGAATCTTCATGTCATTACTTTTTCTAAATAATTTACTCTGCAAGGCAGATCTAAGTGTATTATAAATCAATGCCTATGGCATACCCTATCACAATTAGCTGAAATGTGTCGTACTCTTAATTAAGTAGTTCTACTATATTACTATTCTTCTTCGTAATCTCAAACTTACAGATTGGTTTACAGCAAGAATCTGCATCTCGTAATATTATTAGGTACACTACTGAATTATCGACCTTATATTACAAGTTTTTTTAATAGCCTATTTTTCAGGAGCACCGTGTACTTAATATAAAGTAACGCATGTACGCGATTAGACACCTTATACTCGTATTATCAGCTCAGCATAGTTGATACATATTTAATATGGCCGTTTGAAAATCCGCTAGATTAAGAACAGGTTTGAGTAACTTTGGTGTAGGTACATACAATGCAATGTTTTTATTAAATTTTCATAAATTATAAATTTATTCATCATAATTTGAAGATGCTATCACTTTAATTTATTTACTTGTGGCTCACTGGCTAAGATACTTTAAGTTGCAGGTTGTGAGTTCTGTTCATAGAGTTACATAAATCATTAATTTAATGTATTTTTTTTAGATGGCTCGTTTAATACGAGGCACCATGTAGGCTCAATAAATTCGTATGTAATCTTCAGCCGCAAATTCTCAGAAGACCATAACATGGACCATGCCATAGTATGCCATGGTACCTCTTCTATTATAGCGCTTTTATTTCTGGGATGAACATTTCTAAAATCACCACATATGCAATCTGCCCTACACCTCAAAAGAAACCCTGGTTTGAAAATTTCCACTTTCACTAAACGAATTTATTCAAAGATAGATTTGTCGCTATCACATCATAAAATACAAAGGTACATTAAGTATAGTTTCGTATTCTTCCGCGCAACAGTTAACATGAAGAGTGTATAATAATATTTAGAATTGGCCTTGTAGATCGGTATCTTATCGTGGAGTATGATGATTGACAGCTCCTACCATTACCCCCTCCCCGTAGGGCGTGCTGGTGTCAGTCTTGCTGGGTCGACTGTAGTGGGCCGGTACTGTACCACCACCACACACCACATCACTACACAATACATACTCGTATTACATACCAGAGTGTGTGAAGCCGAGTACTGACAGTGTAAAGCATGACGAGACTCGCGATAATCGGCAGAAAACACACAATAACTTTGCTTGTTTGCGGATATGGTATAATGAATGAATGAATTGCGTTTAAACTGCATAATTAATTAATAGAAGATAAGAAACTAAGATTTTTCCTACACATTTTTTTGGTCCAAATCCTGTTCACTCAAGGATATGAAAATAAATATTTATTAATTCTTTAAATTTATAGGTTTCCCCATCAATTTGTAACGTCTAAAATTCAGGGGAAAATTACGTTAAAAAATAAATAAAACGTGAAACATAAATATAGATACACTTTGCGTCTTTTTGTATGAACGGAAACTATGTTTTTTATG
This sequence comes from Micrasema minimum, assembly GCA_022494985.1. NCBI lineage: Eukaryota > Metazoa > Arthropoda > Insecta > Trichoptera > Brachycentridae > Micrasema > Micrasema minimum. The sequence goes on from JAGVSP010001698.1 coordinate 8,774, forward strand.
CTTAATTCATAATAATTATTCATTCGAAACGAATTTAAAAGATTGAAATTATTACAAAATAATTAGGTAGTAAATTACTAATGAAATAAAATTATTTGTTGATATATGTTTATGTTATAATACTAATGAAATGTTAAGATACATATATGTATTATGTATTGTATATATGTATTTTTAATGTGTAGACTGTACATTATTTTGTACACAGTACCTACCTACACCATGCACACTAGTCCACAAACATTTACATCAATCTCTGAATAAGATAAGCATATAATTATGATCCTTATCACCTCACTACTGAAGTACCATTTTCCAAATAAACCATTGTCGGACTGTCAATCAAATCACACACATACTCATTTACATTGGGCCAGGGCTGTCGACCAGTATTATAATATACAGCCATATACGGACATTCGTGACATGATTATTCCGGACGTTTTTTACTAATGGCGTCAAAAAGAAAGTAGACGGAAATAAACATTTTCTTATAACAGACTAAAAAGATATATTATCGACTAATAAACAAGGATGTCTCTTTATTCTATACTAAAAAATTCCATTATGGCAATTCTTTCAGCAAAATGTTTCTCAAATGCCATGTCTGTGCTGTGTACAATACCCGCCCAAGCGTGTATTCTGAATCTTCATTTTCTATGCATTTTCAAATTGTGGAATGTTTACACTCGTCACCCGAGCGCGGGCTGTTCAAATTTCCCGCGCGCGCCACTTGATGTCACAGAACAAAAATATTCGTTGAAAGATAAACAGCGCTGTGTTGCCAGTGCATTCTCCAATGGTAATGTGTTCGTAAATGCAACCCGCAGATGTCTGTTTGCCATTAAACCGTCTCAGGATTCCCAGCTATTTGCGAACAGCAAATTGTCGGTCCCAGAGGGCGACATTTTGACGTCCTTTGCCGTTTTCCCGGTGACAGGTTGACGCGAAGCTTTGTAGCATATATCATGTTCATAAATTTACAATGAAAATTTAATGTTTATTTTATTTTATTTTTTATTTATATACGGACAACCAACAGACATACACTTATTTTAAATATATACAGTATTAATTTCTAACAATAAAGTCCAATAATAGGTTATCTCTTAATTATCTAAAAATGTATAAACTTTTATGTACTAATTATTGGATTGTTTACCGAATGCAAATGTTTCATATTTTATATCTTAGACTAGCTCTGGTGCGTAAGAGTGATCATCTTCCTTTCATGTAATAAATAATAAAATTAAATACCTAAATTGTAGTAGTGATGCAGGGATTTGCAGAATAATGATTTTACCCTTTTACTAGTTAGTGAGGACCCCTCCCTTATCATATTTTTCAAATATACTACTAGGTAGGCACTAATACTTCTAATTTTCTTTATCTGCACCCAGTGGTGTATAGGGCACTGCATTTATACACCAAGTGCAGGGAATCATTATTATTTATTCTTCAACGCCAGTCCAAGGTATCAAGGTATAGTTTTTATTTTTTTATTAGCAGTTTCGATTGAATAACGCATACTTAAGAATAATCAAGTGAAAATATTATTAGTTGGATCGTGACAGATCAAGAGTAGATTTAATGATTCACAGAAAACTATGCCACACGTTGGTCACTCCTAGGTGTACGAGTACATATACTAAGCATGCTACAATGTACGTACACCATACAATAATACAACAGTTTCCACTCCCTCCGTGGTCACCATTATCCGATCCCATCTCCTTATTAACACGGTCGCTCCAATCCCTGGAATTGAATTATTAACTCGGGAATTATTTGTCCCGGGGGTCCGGGAATTAAAAGGAAATATTCAAATGAGTTCAATAACATTTACAGAAACATTATAATTAACTGAAACGGATTCCTCCACTGATTGTTCTGAAGGTTGAGAATATGAACATGATTTGTTTATTGAACAATAACCTAGAATATTAACGTATCCATGATATGAATTGTAGATAAATTTAATCAAAGATCTTTAACGTAGGTACATAAGTAATATTGTGGTAACTTTTTAATAAACCTACACTGTTATATGTAGCCAAAAAAAAGTTAAGCTTTTTTGAGTAGTCTGTTATGACATGACGATTTTTTATAAGCTGAAACCTAAACGGGTGTTTTCAGAAAACACAATGCTTAAATTTTATTCAAACTATGCCTAATGCAAAAAATATGGAGATCATATTATATAACGGATAATTATAATGCGTTCACGTAATGTAATTTATTTGGATGTGAATCAGCATTTTTTTTTGGATTGATTCGGCATTCACTTTTTAACCCTTCGTAATGAATTATGATTAAATAAAACGATGTTATGTGTTACTATTCGTTTATTCTATATAGATAGAATTTACCTACACTACCTGGTTTCGGGAGTAAAGTTCTCCCATCGACTGGTGAAAAGACACTAAATTAGAATACAGATCTTATACAGAAAAATGCAGAAAAAAATGAAATTGCAATATTTAAGAATCTAGACACAAGGGCAACATAAATTTTGATACATTGAAGCAATAAAAAAAATTGAAAGAACATCTTAGAACAGTGAACTTAAGAACTTTACTCCCGAAACCAGATAGTGTAGGTAAATTCTATTTCTATAGAATAAACCAATAGTAACACATAACATCGTTTTATTTCATCATAATTTAGCATGATTTTCATTATCTTATCATTAGGGGAAGTGTGGGTCTTCAGAATGCAGTTTTCAGAAGAACATGAACGATTATTATTGTTCCAACTAGAACTATGATTAGAGATAACAGCCCACATCACATGCGGTACAGACTGCACATAGTGTCCGTTGCATAAAGTTCAAGTTCTTGTTAGGTATTATGTACTCTGGAACACCAAGTCTTTATACTACAAAGTAAATAGAAGTACCTACGAGTACCTAAATGCAGCCTCGTACTCTCAAAGATAAGTGATTCACGAAGCGAAACGCCAAGATGGTTGTATCATGAATGAAGAAATAACACATTACTCATGGTTTTTATGCTTCTCTGTACATCTAAGTCCATAGAAGCCACAATTCCTGCTCATAGTATTATAATAATATGCTCCTCTATCTTTCTATCTCTAAGATTTATCTTGCCCCTGTCTTAGTAAGTAGGTACGTATGTAATTTCTGTTTACCAAAATGTAACTCAGATCACTGGAGTGAATATGATTTATAATGATTGGATTTACATATTATTTATATTTGTTGTTAAGCCTAACTGTTTTCGGGAAGTGTTAAATGCCTCTGAATTGTTGTTTTTATACTATTAGATAAGCCGGATAAGTAGAAATAAATGTAACTAACTGTTACTTTACATATCTAATTAAAATAAATTGAAAGATCACAGCTTCCGTATTACCTAAATATTAAATATAATTCGTTAGGCATGCTGTATGTGCGTACTCAATGTTACTTTTACGGAACCTTGCTAAAACGTAAAAATATCGATAAAATCATCATTTTCTGCACATTCATTTGAAACTAATGAAGAAGCTAGTTAAACGATCTAAACATCACCGTATCTAAGGGTCAATCCGTAGCTATCCAACTATTATTAAAAATGTATTTCTAAAAAAACCTTATGCTGCAATATTGAAAACTAAAAGTTTACTGAAAAAATACATCCTACTATTATACTCTTAAAATAAATACGCAAAAAGGTACCTACTCGACGTAAATCCCCTTCAGTAAAAACAATTGCAGTTGGAATTATCATCTCAGCCCGTTGAGGTCCACTGCTGGACATAGGCCTCCCCCTGCCGTCTCCACTCCTCCGATCCTGCGCCGTCCCCATCCACTGTCTTCTAGCAGACTTCCTGATGTCGTCCACCCATCTCATCGGTGGACGTCCTTGAGGCCTCTGGTTCCTCGGTCTCCACACCAGAACGCGTTTCGTCCATCTGTCGTCCGTCATTCTGGCTATGTGACCGGCCCATTTCCACTTCAACCAAGCAATTCGCTGCACCACGTCGCAGACCTTTGTCTGGCGTCGGATCCAATCGTTCCTTTTTCGGTCTCTTAATGTTATTCCAAGCATAATCCTCTCCATGCTCCTCTGTGCAACTTGCAACTTATGGATTATGCAGTTGGAATAATTATTATTGATTATTATGTGCTTGATAATTTTATAGTAAAAAATAATTATTGATGTTGCCTTGAAAATAATAATATCGGATTATTAAAAAATATATGAATTGACAGTTTGGCATGTTCCGCAGATTTCAGGTTCAGGGAATTAGTTTCTGTCTATCTGTGTCTCTGCGTGGCGTGGCGGGATAAGGCTAGTACGGTGTATGGGCCGCGTGTGTAGCGTAGTGGGTACACCTACCGTACGCCGTACAGCCGCAAGCCGGGGACGGGGTTCGGGGCCCGGGGTATGCAGATTCCTAGCCAGATACAGATCACCGGTGGGCGTTCGACTCGGGCCTCGGCCAACTCGCTTTTCAATTGTTATTTTGTCCCTTCATACTAATTTGATGGTATCGCACGTCCGTCCGCTCAACTCTTTCACGTTCAGAACTACGAAATAATGTTTTCATTATCTTCCTCCAGAAATGGAACGATGTGAAACTTTACTCCGAGAGAGTTCTTTCTGATAGATATTTTAACTGCTCAAGTCTAATATTTCTTCACTCAAAATAAGTTTTTTTTCTTCTCAACAAAAATTATTTTATTTTAATTTTGTATTTATTTATAGGAAAACCAACACTCAAATAATCATTATAATAAACATTGAAAGAAAACAGAGTAGACCAATTAGAGGTTTTCACAGGTAGTAACGAAAATAGGTAAAAAAGAAAGACAAATATTCTCATCCAAATAAATTATATGTACATAAAAGTGAGTTAAAAGTTAGAAAAGAAAGAAGAAAAAAAGCTAACTCAACAAAATGTGATCAACATTGAATGTCATTGAATGTTCCCGTACACAATTGGGTACCTATTTTTATGATATTTATTTATTCGTTAGATTTATAAAAATGTATACTTTCACGTAAACATGATTTCAAAGAATGATTTCGTTACAATATCCGTCTTTAGATTCTGAGCATCCTAATGACCAAGAAAACCTAGCCAAATCTTGGAGATACAACAATATTGGTGGACTGTGATTTGAGCTGTGAACTTAGTCTTGAAAAAATATACCCCTAAATTAAGTAACTTACGCAAGTGCTATTTTAATGTGATAACAAATGCTTCGGGTGTTTAAATTTTCGAAACATTTTGATAATCTGTGTGTGGCAGAGTATTCAAAATGGCGGGCAGATGGCAGCTGGCATAATAATTGAGTTTCTTGTTTTCAAAAGTTTGTGGCAGCTGATAAGCGATATCGTTGCACAAATGTTAGCAAATAAGGCGTGCATCTTGATTATTTACTAACCCAATCGATGCGGGCGTTTTATCTTGATATTTTAGATGATGTATTAGTTAGTATCTCATGTGGACGAGTTAATTTCTAATTCTATTTGAGTAGTCATAATACCTTCGTATTCCCAGGCGCTATTAAATAAAATACAAATAGAGTTCTATAAGAATAAAGCTTCTTATAAGTAGGTACGTTTAGTACATTCAGTTAAGATTTTGTGTCGTGATATCTCTTCATACTGCTGCAATGGACTACATAATACCTACAATCAAGCTTCACACGACTGACAACTAAATGAGCAGAAAGTCACTTTTATTTTTATTTATTTATTTAAGAAAACATTTGAATTCTTATGATATACACAAATATTTCCATTTTGAGACTGCTTTCAAATAGTCAGAAATAACTGTGCCAGAAAGCAAGTGAGCTGGATGGGATTTACAAGTGGGATTCGAACCTAGAGATTTTAATCCGGAGTCATACATACTTATACAATTTTCATTTGTATAAAGTAACACTAAATGAATATGAATATATATATTTTTAATGGTATTTAATATTCAACTTAATCAAATAAAAACGCCGGTAATAATCGGCGTGCGTGCATAATAAAATGTATGAATCTGGAAGAAGCGAGAGAAGCATGCTAGAAGAGTGGTGTGGCGTTCTATCCTCTCTGCCTAAATAATAATTCACAAAATTAAATAAAAAGATATTAAGAATTAATGCTCTTACTGAATAGCCATACCAACTAACGGACTGGTATTATTTAAAATTTCAAGTGTTATAGAATCGTGGGATATATGAGTTTATCAATAGCATCACAACACCACAACCAATTAAAGGAATAAAACAATCCCAGGAGTGCATGAACTCCCTGTAGTGTCGCCCGGCCCGTTGGCATTGGCTGAATGCGCGATTCTGATATCAGGGTTCATGAGGACCTTATTATACCGCGCTCGCTACATCTTCATTTGCGGGCTCCGGTGCCATCTACCTATAGCTATCTGTTCTGCTTACCTCCTCGCTCTGCTGTTCTCCTGGTACCTGGTACCTGATACTCCTCCCACCGACGCAGACTTCCTGGCAAATTGGAAGATGGAGTGAGATAAGCGAGGTGTTTTGTTGGCTTAGGAAATGGATGCTTACTTTCAATTTATTGTTCTTTGCTTGCCCGAGAGAGATATGTGTATAAAGAGTTTATCACGTGAATATATAGGGGAGATCAGGCTAGTGAAAATCAAGTGGAAATTAAAGACACCATTTAAACTTCTAAAAGATAAACTATTTAAATAAATAAACAATACAGAACTATTTATTTTTACATCGAATAAAATTTGGCAAGAACGTTTATTTTCGCCAACTAACTTTTAGGTCGTTTTTTTACATTATTGTAATTTGTGAAATCACTACTAGTACCTAAATATCATATCGTATATACTACATAATATCAATCACAAGAAATTGATGCATTTTCTGATTAAAATCGAGTTAAATAAATAATTGTTCCTAACGAGGTGTGCCGTATGCGAATGTATGCAATACATGATCGGGTGGAGTTGTTGGGGGGGGGTGGGGATGCGCGGGGGCTGGGGGGAGGGGGGGTGCAACAAGCCACAATGCCTGATGTCTCAATTAAGGCTTTTCTTCGTCAATGTACCCTCCACATTGCAAGGCTTCTTAAACTTAGCGCTGAAAACGGGACAATATATTTTTTATTCTACTCTAGAATACTGAAAATGTTTGTAACTCAAAAACATTTTTAAAAAAAAAAGTTAATCAAACCGGGCTCTGGTCTAGTTAGTGGTTAGAATGGCAGCCTCCGGATTGGAACTCTCATATTCAAATCCCGCTCCATCGAAAGTTGATTTCTACTTTCTAGCACGGTTATTTACTTATATTTAAAATTAGTCTAGAAATTGAAATATTAGCGTATTATAAGAAAGTTAATATTACTTTTTGAAAAAGTACTTGCAAAAAAGAATGTTATTTTTTAGAGAAAATAAATACATAATGAAATAATAACATGTTTTGGTGTAATACTTTTAAATAAGAGATCCTAAACAACAAACAAACAAAAATACACAAAAATAATAAAATATATTCACAAATACGTTTGGAAATATGAACCTAACGTCTGTACATATCTATACATGTATTTTATTTTGAATTGTCAAATTAAATAATTTATTATATTTTCGTCGTTAGTGATTTACTGTCCTTAAAAGATAGTTTATCTGAATCTCTGGACTCTGAGGCTCAGGGATATGTAAATATTCCGCCTGTCTGTAGTTTATACATACATACCATTTATATATGTATAGTGTAATAGACATAGCCCTTCACCCCCGCCCAATACCGACTCCGCTCGCATTCAGAGGAGATGTATGGAAATAATGTGCTCGGAAAACAGTCATTAAATGACTTAGAGTCGGATAATTGTTATGTTAATGCCTCCGTCTGCTCTTTACCTCGCTGGACATCAGAGTAGGCGCCAAGTACACGCAATCAACATGAGAAAACAATGAATAATTTTACTTAAATAAATCGCCCCAACAAGGCGAAACAGCTTTCACCGAATAAAAGTAAATAATATAACCTAGAACCCTGAACTGATTCTAATAAGATAATATGGAGTTCTGTAAAATAAATATCAAGTCAATAATTATTTTCTATTGAAGCTCATGAATATTTTTGGTTTTCAATGTCGCAAAATTTTTTTTTCATGATAAGACAAAAATATTACTAAATAAACAAAACGTGATAAAATACACGCTTTGAACCTACTGTTGTCGTTTTTAAATGTCTTCAGTAACTTTTTTACTCATCATTATTTCATATCCGCTCATGTGGAGCACATGGAATGACGATGATTTTACGCATAATTTACCAACCAATAATAATAAATTAAGTATTCTTTTTTCTGAGACGTTAATCTATTTTTTGAACCTTACATTTAGGCGTTTAAGCCCATGATTTGAATATGTGATAGAAAATAATTATTTTATTTATATATTTTTAATCGTTCCTAACTAACTAACTAACCATTACGCCATTTCCCCGGAGGGGTAGGCAGAGAGGATAGAACTCCACACAACTCTTGCTTCCTCCACATTCATACATCTTCTCATGCACGCACGTCGATTATTCCGACTTCTTACATGCACGCACGTCGATTATTCCGACTTCTTACATGCCCACTTTCAAGCACTTGTTTGACTTGATCGTGCCATGCCTTTCTCGGCCTTTCTCGACTTCTACATCCAGGCTCAGTCGCATCATATATTTTTTTAGCCGTTCTTTCATCATCCATTCGTTCTACATGACCGAACCATCTTAAAATACCTTTATTAATTTTGTCGATAATGCTTATCTCAGCCTTGCATTCTGCTCTTATTTCAACATTAGTGCACCTATCACACATAGTTTTACGACACATTCGCCTGAGAGATCGCATTTCAACTGCATTCAATCTACTTTCATCCTTCTTTTTCCAACCCCATACTTCGCTTCCATACATAATCGTTCCAATCCAACACAATCTAGTCACAAAAAATGTAAGCACTTATTTAATACTCACCACTGAAGTCTTTATTATTAGACATGCTAGGTAAATATTATTCAAAGTGCAAACATTTTCATCGTTTCAACATTTAGATCTAATATGTCAAAACTAAAACGTACATATTTATCATGATCACTACAATACTGATCACGAACTCTTCATTCCTCGTGATGAAGCAGACAGCTGACTATCGGAGTCCTGTCAGAAATCAAAATTACATTAAACAAATTAGGGACGCCATTGTAATCAGAAAACTCTCATTTTATTTCGGTCCTGTAACTATTTTTTAAACAATTCATTCCGATTGAAATATTATTTAAAAATGTTAATATTTTTGATTCTTGAACTTTAGTTTCAATTCGACCTTAAATTCGCCATTCACTGTCACTTTTTATCTATCAGTTTTCATGTTAAATAAATTCTAATGTAAACAAAATCTGTGGCGTTTGCAACACTTTGATACCTTTTTTTTATATCGAACCTTAAAAAGAATCCGTAAAAAGTGACAATGAATGGCGGCCTTATGAATATTATATACTATTACGGATATTAATAAATTTATTATAATTCAAAATTGTATTAAATATACAACAAGGCAAGATGAGAAGATAGAAATCATTTACTGGCTTTGAATAATTTTGTAATCTTATAGTCGCTTATAGTTCCTTCCTCTTTTTAATACATAGACCACTAGCAAATACACAGTGCAGTGTATGATTTTAACTGTTTTTAAAGGAAAATGAAACATATGCAATCTTATGATATTTGTTATTATATTTTTTTTTTAATTCAGTGAAGCTTAAGCGACTTGCGCTGAAAATATTAATCAAGTCGTGGCGGAGTGCGAATTTAAACCGGGGATCTCTGGACTCAAAGACCACGAAACTACAAATGGGCCACTATGTATTTCGATACGGAGACACTGAGGGATCGTTAGGGTGGTGGCTTCGTGATTTTCTTTTGACTTGATGGATGCTGTCGCCTTCTTAACAACAACAAAATTTAAAGTCGTGCATAAACTGGGGTGACTGACAGAGCATCCCCAAGGACTCTATAACAGTCGAGGGTGGAGGTGGGACCGATCCCTCAGTGGGCCACCACCCGTTAGAATTGTAGCATCAAGATTATGATCAATCGTTACACGTTGACAAAATGATCAGTCTTACGCTTTAGTGTCAGTACATACAAGATAACAGCTATAAATTATATCTAGGTACTTGAAAAACTATGCTAATAAATCAATATTCCATTCTATAGAAAATGTGACCTACAACTTCACGCATAACGCAACCACTAGGTACTTAACATTTTAAAAATTATTTACAATAACTTCTTTGGTTAGAAAAATTACGCTTTCCATTTTCCGAGAATGTTCTTGTCATCACAAGCCCGCATAGAAAAATATCAGTACCATGATTAATACTAACTTATTATTTTTGAAAGCTTATAGAGTTGAACTCAATACGAGCTTATTGGTCCCAATATCCTGTTGTGTGAATGCGACATGCGACAGTTATATTACAATATACAGGAAAATAGGATTTAGATTAGCGTTACAACACTCGTGTTAGTAGTACGAGGAGTGGGAGCGGGAAGCGGGATCCTTCACGGCAGCGGGCGATATTCGGGGCTGTAACTCATCCGATGATAGGCGATCCTTATCTACACCAGGGCGCGCCATCTCGCATTCCCGTTCTAATTAAAGATCCCTATCAGCCAACACTAAAAACTCCCATCCAGCCTTATTAATTCCTAATACACAGATCGCCTATCTCCGCCGGGGATCGGCTATTTATACGTATATTACAATATCACAAGTAGGCCGGCCTCGGTTACTGAGTACGCGATAGTGTATCGGACTTACTTCGGAAGGCTCGTGCTGATATGAATAATTGCTGTTTATTATTGTAGATTAGGCCGAGAGTGGCCGATAGCGATGGTAATTAGAAATATCACATTCGTAGCCGTAGCGGGCAGGGAGTAGTCGGTAGTTAGCAGTCGGGCGGCAGTGAGACACGACCACTCGCCGTGTATCGGGGTGTGGCGCTGCCTGCTGGATACTGACTGCACTCCTCGTACTGAAAAATCCTCGTTAGTTCACGCTTTTATATACCCAGGTTCTATCACCAACCGATCATTCCCCTGCAGTTGTATTAAACCCCCACATTTCTTTGTTTCAGGCGAAGACGAGGAATGGGGAAACGAAGGCGAAGCAGCAATGCCAGCCGAAGCGAGCGCAGTCAGTCCTCCACTCCCTCGGCTGAGGCTCAACACCAGTCTGGCCACGGACCCGGCGCGGGGGGCCGCCACCCCCGCTACCCCCGCCAGCACCCCCGGGCCGGAGCCCACCCCGCCGCCGCCCCCGCCCCCCACAACGGCGGCCGAGTATATGGCCTCCCTGCCCCCGGCGCTGCAGTCCGCTCTGGCTGCGGGACTCTTCCCCCTGCCCTTCTCCGTGGACGGCCAGCCTCCCCCGGCCCCGCGCCCCCCGCCAGACCGCCCGAGGCCGCGGCCAGGCAGCTCGCGGTGCCTCTTTACATGTGCACCCCCTGTGGAATTCGGTTTTCTTCTCTGAGCACCCTAGAGGCGCATCAGACATACTACTGCACTCACCGAGTACCGAAAGCATCCGTCGACGAAGATGGGAAAGCTTCAGGGATCGATGGCGGAAGTTCTATAGGATTGTCTAACGATGAATCTGATGGTCCTAATAAGTCACTGAGAACTGGAAAGCAATACACGTGTACTCATTGTTCCTACAGTGCCGATAAAAAGGTTAGCCTGAATAGGCACATGAGAATGCACTCGATATCTCCTAGCCCCCCGTCATTACCGAGCTCTACAGCTTCTAACGGTGATATACGAGAAAACCCCGAGCTATCTTCTCCACCGATACAGCTCGTTCAAGATCGATATTGTACCGATTGTGATATTAGATTCAATTCTACTAAAACATTTCGAGCGCACAAAATGCACTACTGTAGTACGCGCCAAGTTGTGAAATCCACTCCCAATTCAGGAACATCCGTGACGCCTACCGTGACAGTCAAAAGTGGTTCTTCTTGCACATCGGGCTCTGCGCCACCTTCTCCAAACGAGGGCTGCAAGTCCCCTCCATCTCCTAACTCAGGAAGTGCGGGACAACAACCGCTTTTAGCCTTACCAACGAACCCAATTCTTATAGTGCCATATTCGCTTTTCAGAGGTGCTAGTGTTCTCTCGGGGTCCACTGTACCGGGATTACATAATCCAGACACCCCGTGTTTCCTAATGCCGAACGGAACTATACAACCGATGTCGCACGCATTTGCTCCATCTCACAGGCCACCTCTACCTTCTACGCCTTCTGAAGTGCTAAAGTCGATAAATAAAACTAGGGATTCTCAAATTAATCGAGATCCATCAATACCATTAGATTTAAGTATAAGGCGGTCGCCAGAAGGCAGAAATAACACCACTGTCGTAGAATTGGACGAACACGAAAAAGAAAACAGATTACAACAAGCTATCACGCCGGAACAAATTGTTTGCGCGCCTTCTCTGCCAGGATCTCCCCCTCTAACCCCTTCTCCGAGGCAAGGGGGCTCACCTGACTCGAGAGAATCACCGAAGCGGAAATATCAAGAGTCTCGCAGTAATAGCCCAAAACGAACCAATTCGACACCGAAATCTAATTCCGACGAAAGTGCTCGCCTAAGTCCCAAATGTAAGACTCCCGTATCTGCGAGTTCTATGATGCCTTTTCCGATTTCAACCCCGATACATCCTCTGTTTCTGCGGTCAGGGGCTTCTTTGATCACCACCGAAATGGCTCTAAGGCTAGCCACCGAGCTACCGACTATTCAGACTACGCCCCAGGTGCTGGTGAAGCAAGGAGTGTCGAAATGTAAAGAGTGCAACATTGTATTCTGTAAACACGAGAACTACCTAGCGCACAAGAAGCACTACTGCTCAGCAAGAGGGAACAGGGAGGACGGGGACGGGGGGAAGGTGGGAGCGAGCCCCCCGATCAGCCCGAACAACAACGTGACCGGGAAGACGAGTCCCATCACGCAGTACCAGCAGCTGATCTGCGCGGCGTGCGGGATCAAGTTCAACTCCCTGGACAACCTGACGGCGCACCAGTCATACTACTGCCTGAAGCGGTCGGAGGCGGCGGGGGGGGGGCGCGGGCGCGGGGCGCGGCGCGGGCGCGGGCGCGGGCGCGGGGCGCGCGGGCGCGGAGCGCTGCCCCAAGTGCCGGGGCGCGCTGGAGGCGGGGCACGCGTGCGCGCCGGGGGCCGAGCCCGCGGCCGGCTGGCGCTGCCCGTGCTGCGACGTGGTGAGCTCCACGGCCAGCGCGGCGCAGCGCCACATGGAGTCCCACACGGGGGTGAAGGCCTTCCGCTGCACCATCTGCAGTTACAAGGGGAATACCCTACGCGGGATGAGGACGCACATCAGAATGCACTTTCAAAAGAGATCTGCAGATTTACAGGTAACTTACTTCATTATTGAGTCATTTATTAATAGGTACATGCAGTTTGTACATAATTATGTAATTTAATTACCTAATTACTAATTTTTCTTTAGTAAAAGAGCAAAAAAAAATATTTTTTATTTTTTATTTGATGAGTTTATTGCTTTTTCCTCATGTTATAATCTATAGAAGTTATGGGTAATGGTAGATAATAATATATCCAATAGTTAGCCAGTCATGAAACTGTGTCGATAACAATCAGCGATAAGATATTATCGCAGGTTTATTTGTGCTATCAACTATCGTTATCAATAGATACTAGATAGTATGTACTATCGGTAATCTATAAATGCACACATAAAAGAACTGCATCAGGGTAACGATTACAAATGAGATTATACAGAGTTACGTTATATTTATAACTGATAACTTAACAGCATCAGCTTACCGTCATGTAAAAAAAAAAAAAAAAAAGATTCACTGCACTTGGGGTACCGATGCAATGCCCTATGCACCATTGGGTGCGGACAAGGGAAAGCAAGTAAGTAAGTAACAGCATTTTCAAAATAAGAAATTTAATGCTTGGATGATATTTTGCACATCATTGACAACTTATTGTATTCCATAGTGTAATGGTTAAGACGCTGTAGGTACTTACGACTCATAACACAGGTTCTGGGTTTGATTCCTAGTGAAATCACAAAAATTGAAAGTGATTTTTTTCAACCCTGGGTGTTCGTGGCTAAGCGTTTGTAAAAAATTCTAATCCATGTTTATTTTACAGGAAGAGAACTTTATCACGTGCATTCTGGAGGACGAAGGTTCCCGCGCTCCCCCGGAGGCCGTCAGCGTGGGCAGCGGGGGACCGGGGGCCGTGGCGCCGGCCCTGCCCCCTCCGCCCCCACCCAGCCCCTCGCCGCCGCGCCCCGACCGCCTGCACTACTGCGACTCGTGCAACTACAGCTCTACCTACAAGGGCAACGTGGTGCGGCACGCCCGCCTGGTGCATTCTGGCCCGGGGACCAAGAGCCCCGGCCTCTCCCTTATCGGGGAGGGGGAGGAGTCCCTCGTGCTCAACGGGACGGACTCCCACGCCCCCCCCCCCCCCTGGACGAGCCGAGACCCAACGTCATCATCAAGCAGGAACTGCACGACCCGGACGTGGATGTCACGGACACTAACGACGTCATCAAAACCGAATACATAGAAGTCAAAGAAATAAAAAAAGAAGTCAACAATAAAGACTCCCCAATTTTAGAAGTGGAAGCCGACATCTTGGAAGCCGCTGCCAAACTGGGACCCAAATACTGCAAGTCCTGTAATATCTCCTTCAAATACATGTCCACTTTCATGGCTCACAAGAAGTTCTACTGCTCCAGTCACACGGGGGAGAATGTCGGTAACAACAACCTGACTGTCAGGGCTACTGAAGCCTCCGTTCTCTAATTCAAATACCTACCTAGTGGTGAACACGAGGCACCACTGTCACCACAGTGACAGCATACTAGATTGTTCGTGTATGTATGTGGGTGAATGTAGAAAAGACTAAAAATACATTTTTAAACGTGCCACTCTTTGCATAATAACTTACCATAGAAATAAGTCGTTTGAATTTACGTAACTTTAAGATTTTTGTCATTGCATAAAATGTAATCTAACTCGCGATTTAGTTGTAAGTTTGGGAGAACCAAAAAGTGCAATGTTCGGATAATAAGTAGAGAATGGATCGTATGTATGTATGTAAATATCAATAAGCAGTGTGTAGGATGAAGTTATGTTAAGCTCTTCCTTAAATTCCAAGAAATCTCCCTATGGATCTGTTAAGGGCCAGTTACTAAATACATTTTATTAAGTTTACATAGAAACACAATGTACTGTGGATTATATCATATGTTTACATAATATGGTGCATTTATTGTTTTAAGTAGAACTGTTAATCACTTTGGTTAGGTTTATCTACATTTTAGGATACGAATTAAGTTAAAAGTGTTGAATCTGAGTCAGGCATAGTATACGTACATCTTAGAAGAGGGCATAAAGTTATACTAAAGTAAGGAATGATGTTTCTAGCAATAATTATTTTATTCTGTTTATCATAACTGTTGGTAAATAAAGACTCAATACACAAACTTGTTAATCGGATATATTATCGTGGAGTATTGTCTGATTATTTTCATTGCTGACTGAATAATTAAATTCATTTTATCATTGTGTTTTCACAACAACATTTATAATTATTATTGTTTTGATGTGTGTAGGTATTTCATTGTTACAAAGGCATTTTTTATTTCAATTTGTAGCTGCTTTCACAAAAAGTCGGATTACAATATGGGAAATTATTGTAATACTACATCAATACAATTAATTATATGTATCATTTTAATAATAGGTAAAATAAATATCAATTTTAATAACATTAATAATTTTACTTCCTACTACGCATATATTTATACGAATGTAGTACCTATTAATTGCACGCAAACATTTCAAAAGTAAAAGAAAATTGATTGCGAACTTATAAACTGCGAATGTATTTTTTTTAAATAAAAAAATAATATTGTCTTATATTCTGTATAGTAATGAATTGAAACTATGACTGTATTCAGATAACTATATTGCCCAATAAAAATAATGAATAATGAAACTTGCGCATGTCGCTGTTAAACGTTGTCGTGGATATAATTATCTAAAATTATTTTGTATCTAGCCTCATTTATTTTGATTATGCAAAGTTATCTCTCAAATATAAAGTTATAGCGACATATTATTATCTAAATAATATGATTGTCAACGATAAAATAGTTGTTGGTTACTTATCATTTATAATTTTTCACAATAAATCGCTCAATAAAAACATGTTTCATATTAGGTATTATATTTTAAGAACTATTTTGAAAAGCCGTACCTTCTGCATTTATTTTATTTTTACTTGGTAGTTTAATATCGTTATTTTGTTTGTTACTAATTGAATGGCGTTATTTTATTCAAACCCCAATGGCTTCTAATGAAGATAATTGAAAAACTAATGTTTGTTTTCAAAGTTAACCCAGGAAACCGTTATTGTACTATAACTGCGCTATTGTCGTTAAATACAAAAAACTGATTTTGATTTTACTTTAATTGAAAAATTATACAGAAAAATAACATTGAACTTAAAAAAACATTTGTTTAGATATCGGAGATGTAAAAAGATGGTAAATGTACCTACCTTCTATTACTTTCTCCGTAATAGTTTTTCCCACATCTCCATCAACTTATATTTCCATTGCATCTACCGTAATAGTTCTTCCCAAATCTCCATCAACTTATATTTCCATTGCATCTACCGTAATAGTTCTTCCCAAATCTCCATCAACTTATATTTCCATTGCATCTACCGTAATAGTTCTTCCCAAATCTCCATCAACTTATATTTCCATTGCATCTACTATATAATAACCACCTAAATCCTTTAGTAGGTACATTCCAACATAGAAATAAAGAACAATCTTGTTATTAAATCCATTATTAATGGCATCATACATAACTTGTACATATTAGCGTGTAAATTTTAATGTAAAAAGCCGTTACTATTTCCATTTTACTTTGAATAAATACCATTCTCCTCTAAGCCAAAGCATTGCTAGAGTTATCTGATTATTCTGCATTTTTATGTATTAAATTAAATATCTGCGATTTAAATATAATTAGGCTTAACGTCATTAATAATCTGCCTATTGCAAGACGTAACCATAATTAATCTCGAATTTTCGATAGTGTATTAAATTGAATAATATATGTATACCTACTTGCCTAATAATATCAACTCCCATGATTATGAAAACATTGCCTTCGGTAAAATGAAAGTATATTATTTTTTGTCCATTGATAACAACTCGTTCATTGAAGATATCTAAATATAACGTGTAAGAAATCATCTTTCTCTAAATATGATATTATTATATGTATCAAATATTTAAAATGAATTTATGCATCTTGACCACTTTAGGTATTTTACCCCACAACATTTACCCCCATTTTTCAAATACATTTGTGTAAACTTTTACCTGCTGTTTTAAGTAGGCGTGTAACAATTTTTTTAAATCTAGATTTTCATGTTTTAGTTATGAATAATCACAAGATGAGTCCGAGTATGCATACTTTTTTTGGTAAAATAAAAAGATTATACCTACATTGTACGCATGATATTTTTTTTATTAAACATTAAACTAAATTGTTGTTAATTTTATAAATGGATGTTATCCGCATTTTTCTCCGTACTTTTCAAATCTGAAATAATGACATTTTAGTAGGTCTTAGTATGTAATAAACATTACATTCATAATGATATTAGGTACATGAAAAAGTGGTATGATTTATGTAAAAAGCTTCCTTTTTATAGAACACCCTGTAAAAAATATTTTTAAGAGTAGACGTAGAGGAAGTCCTCTTGAAGTCATTTTGTTGAAAACCTTATCTTTACAAATATTAATAAAATATCCAAGACAATAAATTATTTATCAATCATAATTCTATTGTTTTATTACATACAACCTCAAGCCTCTCACATTCTGTTAGGTATAGGTAAGTATACAAAATATTTAGTAGGTAGGTATAAAAAATAGCTAAAAATGCATTTTTCTCACTTGGTTCAATGTATAGGTAATCAGTAAAAATTGTAATTAGTTTAAAATAGTATTTACCTTGGCGAGTACATAAACAGAATAAATGAATTTAGAAGGCACCTCTGTACCTAGTGATAAAATAACATTATAAGCCTTCGATTGTTTGTCGATGTTATAAGCACATTAATATGCTATTTTAATATGAATTATTATTAAAATATGTCATAATATAATATAAATATTCAAAGCATTAACTTTGTGGTCCAAAATTTTAATATTATGTTAATAAAAAATTGTATAAAACCTGTATAGTGAGTGGTATTTGCATGTTGGTGTAGTGTTGTTGTCCTGACGAAGAGACGGGTTACGTCTCGAAACCGGTAGACAGAAAAGTCGGTAAAGTGGTTTTATAATAATTTTTAGTAACATAATATTAATATGTTATAATAGTTATATTCGATATATGTAAACAATAAGCATATTTATTAAAAAATTGTTGCATTTCTGAGACATCTAAAAATATACCAATTAGATAAACTATGTCCACAGAAGAGCTCTTCAGAGACTTTCGGTCGATAGGTGATCGCAAAATCATCTTTACCAACTTTTTTTGGCAATTTTTTTTTTTTTTAAAATGTAACACTGTTGTAGAAAAATAAAATAATATCATCAATTATGATATACTGGCGGTCACCCATCGACGTTATCTGAATACATTCACCGAATATTATGCAATGTATTTTTTGTCTATTCATTTTATCGTGTGACCACATGGAAACATGAAAGGCACGCAAACGCTGAATTTTTTTTATTTGCAAAGAAAATTAGTGGAAAAATAACTCTCTGATCTGGCAACGATTCTCTCAAACGTATCTCATAAAATGCACTGTTGGAGAGATAGCGGCCTCGATTCCGCTCGCTCGCTATTTTTTTACGCAAACTGCAAAAAAAGTCGTGCAGTTTTTATATTTGGTACCATTTTAAACCGCCCGTATGTGAGATATAACTTTATGGTGGAACAAGTGACAATTTAAATTGTGCAGACAAAAATATCTAGTTACGTTTCACGAGACGGATAGCGAAACGATCAATTATTTCAGTAAAAAACGGAATTTCGTATTGAAAACGCTGTCTTAAAAACTAAAGCGTTAAAAATTATCACAGGTTTTTTAATTTAGAAAAATTGTGCAATCTTATGTTTTCTTGCAAAAGTAGGGCAGGATCTTCGAAAATCAATTCACTAGAAGGGGCGTCTTTTTATACAATTTTTTTAAAAAATTACACAACACCACTTATTATTAGTATCAAATTCTTCCGTCTAAGGACTCTAGGGTCGAGAGTTTCAAGTACCTGGGAGCGTACACGAAAGTTTTTTTTATCCTTCACCGATTTTCGATGCGAGAATGATGGCCGGCGACGGGGTATCGTGGAGGTGGAGGGATCATCTAGTGATGTCCATATGCTCCACATAGCATAGATTATAAATCCTACAAGTAGGTAGGTACATAGGAGTGAACGTGGTGAAAGAAGAAAAAAAACATTGTAAATCAAACTCAGATCCTCAGTCCACAAACCAAAAATTTTTAAGTTGCCAATATTTAAAAATTATTGAAAATTTTAAAAATAAGTTGCCCAATAACTATGTAATAGTACCTACCTGGTAGTTTTTTTTCTCCATAGAATACATAGTTTCTTATTGAAAATTGGTAGCGCTGTTTCCCGTAAAGATAATTTTAAGTAGGTAGGTAATAATTTTTTCCGGAATATCATTAATTTGGAAAACACCGAAATTTCTAACGTTGGTTTTCGGTGGAAAACGGTCATGTAGAGCGAATGGATGATGAAAGAACGGCTAAAAAAATATATGATGCGACTGTACCTGGATGTAGAGGTCGAGGAAGGCCGAGAAAGACATGGCATGATCAAGTAAACAAGTGCTTGAAAGTGGGGATGTAAGAAGTCGGAATAATCGACGTGCGTGCATGAGAAGATGTGTGAATGTGGAGGAAGCAAGAAAGGTATGCCAGGACAGAGGTGTGGCGTTCTATCCTCTCTGCCTATCCCTTCGGGGAAATAGCGTGACCTTTTCATCAGTACTGTGATTACCGACGTATGTACTATGTATATATATCGCAGCTGTGACACACACATAACGGTAATCGGTAAATAATTATCAAGAGAGATTAGAGATTTACATGCAGACGTTGGTGCTCGCAGAGCTAATGTAACCACGATGTATCTACTATCTATCTACCTACCTAGCTACCTACATAATGTTCTCTAGGACGACAGATTGATAGAAGGGGCTGGATGAAAACTCGGCAGCAATTAAACAAGGAAAATCATGATTAAAAAAGCGTGTAAAAAATAAATGTTTATTATAGAAAAAATTACAGTGCAATAAAAAATAATTATATATTTTTAAAATTCTGTAACCAGATTTACGAGTAATTTGCCAAAATAATAATACTAAAAATTAGACATTTTCGACGGTAGGTACCTACATAATATTCTATTACAAAAAACAAAACAATTTTTCAATAAACTAATAGTTAAGGACGTTAAGGCGAAAACAATTGAAATAATTTCAATGGGTGACAGTCGAATTATCTTTTACGGCCAAATTAATTTTGAAACTATTCTAAATATACCGCTGTTTTACATGTAATTTAGTTCATACAAGTATAATAAAATATGCACCATTGTTTACAATAATTCAAGATATGTTTATAATAAAAATAAAGAATGTTACAATGTTGATAAATTGTTTAACTCCTGCAAAATGTTGGTTAAGATAATTTGGCAGTCACCTTTTGATTTAATTTTTTATTATCAAACTGTTATTCCACTATTTTGATTTTCTAATCCATAATTTTAATTTTGAATTTTTTAAATCTCGAATTGAGTGCATTGAAAAGCAGTTTGTTCAATAAATTATTCAGAGCAAAGAAAGAATAAGTATTTAGGTGATGTTTTTTTAAACCTATAAAAGTAATATAATATTTACAATAATGGACATCATAACAGATACAAACAGTATATTATATTTATCAGTACCTATACATATATACAGACATATATTTAGTCATACACATAATATTGTAAAATCTTATTTTCTATAGCTATGACTACAAAACATTTACTAAATGAATACTTTACAGCTTAACTTTAGTTTATAACATTAGTTGAAACATCAATAATCTAAATAAAACATGACTATTCACATGGTTAAGGAAATACAAATAAAAATACATATTGAACCCTTTAAGTGGAGCATTTCTCTGCCACAACACGTTACCAATAATAACTATCCTATTACAAAACATTTACTAAATGAATACTTTACAACATTTTTGAATGAATACAAATACTTGCAGACAAATTACTGGATTATACCCATGCTGGGCTGATATCAGATATTATTGATATCCCAACAGAGACAGAGAAACTCTGGAAACGAATGTGGGTTATCTGGGCGTTTACAGGGCTTATGACCTGTCATTGGCTGGGTTAAGTGGCCACTTGATGTACTACAAACATTCCCCATTCTGCCCATCATCTGATAACCATATTTAACTAATTTTTGGAACTACTATATATTGAACTCCTCTTCGTCGTTTCGCTTTACAGAATTTTTCTATGCTGGTGTCATCTATTGAGAAGTAAAATTGCTTGCAAAGAATTGCTTAAATTTAGTTTATAACATTAGTTGAAACATCAATAATCTAAATAAAACATGACTATTTACATGGCTTAGGAAATACAAATTAAATTACATATTGAACCCTTTAAGTGGAGCATTTCTCTGCCACATCACGTTACCAATAATAACTATCCTATTACAAAACATTTACTTAATGTATACTTTACAGCTTAAATTTAATTTATAACATTAGTTGAAACATTAATAATCTAAATAAAACATGACTATTCACATGAAATATACAAATAAAAATACATATTTGACCCTTTAAGTGGAGCATTTCTCTGCCACATCACATTACCAATAATAACTATCCTATTACAAAACATTTACTTAATGAATACTTTACAACATTTTTGAATGAATTCAAATACTCGTAGACAAATTACTGGATTATACCCATGCTGGGCTGATATCAGATATTATTGATATCCCAACAGAGACAGAGAAACTCTGGAAACGAATGTGGGTTATCTAGGCGTTTACAGGGCTTATGACCTGTCATTGGCTGGGTTAAGTGGCCACTTGATGTACTACAACATTCCCCATTCCGCCCATCATCTGATAACCATATATGACAAATTTTTGGAACTACTATATATTGAACTCGTCTTCGTCGTTCCGCTTTACAGAATTTTTCTATGCTGGTGTCATCTATTGAGAAGTACCTTAAATTTAATTTATAAAATTAGTATATACACATCAATAATCTAAATAAAACATGACTATTTACATGGTTAAGGAAATACAAATAAAAATACATATTGAACCCTGTAAGTGGAGCATTTCTCTGCCACATCACTTTACCAATAGTAACTATCCTATTACAAAACATTTACTAAATGAATACTTTACAGCTTAAACCTAATTTATAACATTAGTTAAAACATCAATAATCTAAATAAAACATGACTATTTACATGGTTAAGGAAATACCAATAAAAATACATATTGAACCCTTTAAGTGGAGCATTTCTCTGCCACATCACGTTACCAATAATAACTATCCTATAAACACACACCTAAAATAGATTCCTAATAAATTATTAATCTAAGCTTAATACATCAACAATTAAAACTAAAATTAGACAAAAATACTATAATATAGTTCTATACATTAATTATTATGTCTAGCAGGGCAAGAGAACTGGGTGTGAAGCACAAATTTTATAACTAATGGTGGAAAAGGAAAGAGGGAAGAAGCGATGTTTTTTTTTTCTTCTAAACTTCATGTTTAAGCTCCTGAACTACGACAACCATCATACCTACATGTAGATATATCTCCGTTGTGACGAATATATGACAGCAGGTTATAATCTGTCATATATGCGTCACAACTGCGATGTAGATTTGTTTGTGATAGAAGCGCTGGAGTGCTAAGGAAGGATTGCTACATTCATTACAGAGATGCAAGAAGTTATAGAAATTTAGGTGCATATTATGTATATTACAAATACTCGAAGCAACAGTAAATTATAATATGCTAATAATAAGAGGAAACAAAATAACTTGTTCTCTTATTCATTTTTCTTTACTTAAGGAATAAAAAGAAAGGTCTTTTACGTTGGTTCGGTCATGAAGAGCAAATGGATGATGAAAGAACGGCTAATGATGCGACTGTGCCTGGATGTAGAAGTCGAGGAAGGCCGAGAATGACACGGCATGATCAAGTAAAACACAGTGCTTGAAAGTGGGCATGTAAGAAGTCGGAATAATCGACGTGTAACCGAAGTATGCCAGGACAGAGTGGTGTGGCGTTCTATCCTCTCTGCCTACCCCTTCGGAGAAATGGCGTGATGGTTAGTTAGTTGGTTAGTTAACTCATCGATGGATCAAAGTATTGGATGGTTAACATAAGGTTTAATTTATGCATGATAAAACTAGCTAAAAAAAATTTTTGGCAGAAAAAATATAGATGGTAAATTATTAGAAAGCTTGGAAATAAATACACAATAACAAAAAAAATTCAATGATATGAATGATGGTATTAATATCCATAATTTTCCGCATCAGATCCTCCACTGGCACTACCATTGTGGTTACTATTCTCATCATCAGAATATTTTCTTTCCTCATCTCCACAGCAGTCTATAAGACTCGGCTCCCCGTCTATTTCCAGATTCTTGGATTGGAATAACTTGGCTTTGTATTTGGCGTAGGAGAGGCCGTACCTGTCTACATCATCAGGGTTTATATAACCAAACGTTGATTTGCATTGTGCAGATGAGTTGGCGCCGTATATCAGGTCTTCTTCTCCGTTGTCACTGGAGAGTTGGTCATCTGAAAATAACTTTTTAATTCATTTGACACTCTTTATATGAAGTTTGGATGAAAGAAACATGCATAGTCAGTTTTTTTTATGGATTTGAATTAAATATGTCATTTTTTTAGTTTTAACTGTACGCGTCGCTATGACTTAAATTAAAGGGCCTTATCGTTGATGTAAATGATCAAAAAGGAGAGGTTCAGCAATCATAAAATAAATTTTTAAACAAATTTCTAAAAAATAATAAAAACATATATCGAATTTACAAAAAATTTTAGAATATCAACAGTCTTTTATAGATTCAATCAATTATTCAATCTATCAACAACAGTTGCGGAACTAAAAAGTCGCTATTCTCAAAGGGTACAAAATACTTGGGCACAAAAAGATAAAATAAATATATTTTTATGATTCTAATTGTGTTTGGTATTCTCTGGTATTGAAAAAATTGAATACTTGTAAGAGGCCAATTCAGTACCTACCTCCCCAACCTTTAATTCATCAAGTTACCCATCTTGGCCTTTCTTAGCACGGCTAAGTTGGCACCACTGACATTCTAGAGGCATCAAAAATGGCTACCTTTTCCGCCACTTCCCTCGGCCCGGCTTTCGACACGGAAGCGTTTCCAGGATGGACGATTGAAAGTTTTCGCCACAAGTCCTAGTATTTCTGAATCAAAGTGTAGTGCTCAGGTTCCAGGCTCCACGGCCGCGTCCCGTGCCCTGCCTTCACGCAGGAGTCCCAAGGTAGCTATAGAAGTCATTAAGTCGCATATAGCGACAACTTCGCACGAGACCAGTTCAGCACAGCCATGGTCGGAGCTAACCTGTTCCCCTCACTTGAAGCCGCGCCAAGCGGCGATTCATAATTATATCCGCCTCAAGACACTGGGCTTTCATGCCGTGTCGCCCCCTTCATCGACGCTGCTAGACCTAAGTATATTCCCGACAGGACAGGTTTATACCGGGTCGCCTTCGCTCACCGCTAGCGGCAAAGGCCGCCGTTTTCATCAGCTCCTGTTCCGTGGGCTGGAGAGCCAGGACAGCTATAACCTTCCCCCCCCCGCAACGCGGACTCCCCCAGTAGACCCTGGGAGCCCCACGTGTTCGCCACCGCTTGGGAGACACCTTTACAATGATCTAATCTTAAGTTTAATTTTAATAACTCTGTGTAGGAAGGCCTTCAACACTATCCTAGTTTTACAATTGAACTGTTATGTTTATATGTATTTCTTGCGCGTTAGGATGTACCTTTTCAATTATCTTATAGGATGTACCTTTTCAATTATCTTATAGGATGTACCCTTTCCTAATAAACATAAATTGTCCACACACCTGAATAGTTCGCATTTTCCCGCCACCTGAGATTGAATGAGAGAGAATCGAGAGCCCAATGCACGTAAGAAAAGGTGTCGAATCTCCACGGAGGAAGGCCCTGAGTTAGCACTACGGAAGCTCTCCGGGTATGGGAAAATCCATTATATTACATACTTTTAAGAAATTTTGAAACCCATATTATTACCTAAATTGCAATTCATCATGGCTGTCTTCATATCTTCCTCTTGAATGCTGTCGTCCGTATCGGGATACTCATTTCTCCAATTATTCTCATCGTTAGAGTCATCATCATCCATGTCATCTTCGGATATAGATTTTCCGGCCATTATCTCGGTATGACCCGTAGATCAGCTCCCCGTGGTATGGATCTATCCTGTAATATCACATGCAGGTAATTAAATCCACTGATATTTAAAAATACGAAACTTACAAAAAATTTCATATTATATTATGTTCAATAATTTAGACACTTGTTTCTGGAACTACTGAAAAATTGTTAGGTTACCAGTTGGCTAACCGATGTGTACATTGATGGATGGTTTGGTCATTCCTTGATCTGGCCACAGTAGTATATTTGGCTTAGAATCTTGCTGTAAAAAAATATATTTGGATATTAGCACATACCTAACAAATATCATCCAACATGGCTACATCAAAATCCTTTTGTGTGATATGTATAAATCATATGCATATTCTTCTTTGGGAATTATTGTTTAGAGTTCCCTTCAGAATTATGAAGATCCAGAACGGAATACTTGTTGGTGGTACCGTCTTGTTTATCTTCGCTGAGAGATATCCCCCTACTGTAGTTAATTATTTTAATTCTATTATTGTGAACTGCAGTTTTGTGCTCAACTTTTAATTTATTTACAATATCCGGTATCTTTTTAGAATTGTCAAACAAATTAATTTTACTATCTCGATCAAACAAGGTTTTCTTTATTTGGTGTGTATTATCCTGAAAAAAATATACAAAATCAATAGTTAGTAAGAAATAATAACACAGAGAAAACATTTAATTTATTTTAATACATATTAACCAACCTCAACAGACTAGGAGGCCCCAATAACAGAGGGGAACAGCATCACAAACACCAAGGCTTGAGAAAAATCACTTTTGATTTTTGTGTTCTCACCAGGAATCGAACCCAGAACCTCCATACCGCGAGTGCAGCGTCTTAGCCATTACACTACGGAGGCCGCCAATTATAATGATTCTAGATCTAATATTACTTATCACATTTTTCTGCGTATACAGTATAATGCGCACTTTGTACGGTACAGAAAACTGTACAGTTTCTTGTGCAGTTTGCAAACTGTCCCGTATAAAGCGAAAACTGGATGGAATATTGAATGGTCGACGCGACGTATGGCAGACCAAGCTATTCATGTTTTTTATGTAAAAATTTAAGTAGATATTGAATGCTTCTTAAAATGTAAAAAACAAATAGCATTTACATCTTTAGGTATATAAACAATTTCCTGTGTGCAAACATACGATAATAACTTACGATTGCGCTTAAAAACTACACATACTTAGCGTCTCTTTCGACAGACTGTACATTTTTCTGAACAAGAAACTGTATAGTTTTCAGTCCTGTGTAAGTTCGCACTAGACAGTGCATTTGACATAACAACAAAAAAACAAAAACAAAAATTTACTATTCTTATGATCAACACATTTTTATACCTTAATACAACTGGGTAACTCCGGTTTTCGGCTTCTGTTACCTACTGTTATTTTAATGTAAATATGAACTTCCGTTCTTTAACGTATTCGAATAATGTGGTTGTACTATTCCCATTACTACCGCCCACTGCTAACTTATTTGTTTTATGAAATTAATATCGACATTGGAAAGGAAAATATTTCCAAGGGACACAATATGTGCAAAGGAAAATTATACAAAGTGATATTGTACGATTTTCCTCCGTTAGCCCTGGGACTGTATGCAGGGTGCTCGCTTGTTCGTACAACGTTTTGAAGAAATGGGGAGACAATAAACGCGATGTTCGTTTAATACAAATGCCAATCTAGGAAAATGACGGGAAAGGGACTTACGTTTTTCTCCTTGGCACGACACTCCAAATTGCACTTGTCGGTTTTGTTGGTTTTCACTTGGTTTTTAATGATTTTTGATAACGTTACGATAATGGCACGGCCCGCGTTATCGTTCGATTTTATGTTGTAGATTGTTGATGTGTTTTGTTCGAGGGTAATGACTCGACTGTTGAATGAGCTTCCGTTGCCGGCCGCTAGGAGGGGATATGACAGGGGACAGGACAAATTGGCATTTAACGAAATATTAATAAGTCAGTCCTGAACAGATATAATGAAAATGTTACCAAAAGTGACAATGATACTGTCTCACTTGGTATCATTTTTCTTTGCACGTATTGTGTCGCTTGGAACTTTTCCTTTCAACCGTCAATATGATAAAGTCCAAGCTTTATTTTATTTATTTATTTGAGTACATTAGTTTCACGGTATATTGTCATTTTTAATGCATTCCTCACTGGGGAACCCCGTGTTGAGGAAAGCATTTTACATATTACTTACTAAGACAATATTACTTAATAAAGATGAAAATTCATTACTCTGGGTTTGGATGTGATTAATTTTGATTATTTACTGTACTTTATTCACTGTCCATAATACAGTGTATATTTCCGAAGCACAGCAGCCCACCTCCTATGTTGATAATTCTAATCACAGTCCAGTATATTCAGAGATAATAATTATAACTAACAAAATACTTGCCACATCGTTGACAGTTCCAGAGAAAACAAACACTGATGGAGACAAGTTCTCGTCATCTTCTGTTTTGGGGCGCTTGCAGTGAAGGATTAGCGCTTCCAAAGGACTCTCCTCCAGCCGTCTTTTTACTCTAACTATTGTAGAAGACATTCTGAAAAAGGTATATGACTAGATTAAAATCAAAAATACATATTTTTTTCACCGAGAAGTAAAAGTAACTATTTACAGGAATCGAAGGCAATGTTTAAAGACATGCTTATTTTGATGTGAATTAAAAAACAAATAATAAACATTTCGAGTGTGTCCAAATACTTGTAGACAAAAACTGGATTTCACCCATTACGGGCTAATAATTACAATTTGACATCTCAACAGAGACGAGAAACTTGGAAGGGAATATGGATATCTAGGCGTTTACAGGGCTTATGACCTGTCATTGGCTGGGTTAAGTGGCCACTTGATGTATTACAACATTCCCCATTTCACCTAGTATTTGATATCCATATCTGCCAATATACAGTAAAATTATAAGCATAACAAATTGAAGATTCATCTTCAGGCGTTTCCTAGTAGGTGATATAATTCGGTAAGAATCTCACTTGCAATCATAAAGGTTTCTGCTAAAATGCTTAGCAATTTTCTCAATGGATGATAGAGAGTTTACATGTGAAGCATCGCGCCATTTTACTGTATATTGGCAGATATGGATATCAAATACTAGGTGAAATGGGGAATGTTGTAATACATCAAGTGGCCACTTAACCCAGCCAATGACAGGTCATAAGCCCTGTAAACGCCTAGATATCCATATTCCCTTCCAAGTTTCTCGTCTCTGTTGAGATGTCAAATTGTAATAAACATTTCATTTTTAAATCTCGACAGAGATGAAGTAGATTTTTTTTTCCGTAAACGCATGAATATCCATATTCCAATAGGAAAAAAATATAAAAAATAAGCTTCATCTCTGTAGAGATATAAAATGTTGTAAAATAATAAAATAAATATAATCAGTTTAACAACAGACCACCGAAATTTTCTTACTGGCTACTAGAGCGAGCACACGTACCTACAATTCATTATGAAAAAATAAAGCATGTTTAGCTGAAAAAGAAAACTATAATCAATGACATCCATTTCCACTCCCTATATGGAGCATATGTATTCTACAAACTGCAACCAAGCTAAGAGATCGGCCGCCGATTCCCGTGCGTCTTCCCAAGAAAGGTCCATATGCCGGAGCTCTGAAGTAAACTTCCAACGGACTGTCAGCAATGTACGTCCAGGACGTCGGGAACCAAATACGTTATAATTATTTGGTGTCAGCATAACAGTGAAATAACAGTATTTGTGTATTTATTGTGAGGGTCAAGAGATGAAAACGTGATAAGTATATATTCTCTTACTTGATTACTTATGTCATGGTATTTAAAAAATGCTCCGCGATAAGACACTAAAGCACGCAATGTCACAATAGCCCAAACTGGCCCAAACTAACAGAAAATAAACAAAATAAAACATCGAAGGCAATGCGCCAATACCTTCTCGAACGTGCTAAGAAAAAAAACTCATCACTCGTCAGATGTCAGATTCTGGATTCTATGGTTCGGTGTAGAGGTGGGTTAAAGCGTTAAATTCCAAAAACGGTTATAACTGATCCGTTACCAGATTTTTAACGACTACTGGTAAGCGTTACTATTAACGGCGTTTATGATTTCTGATAGTTGCTTCGAATTTGGTTATTTGGTAACGTTTAACCTATCACCATCTCTTTTCCACCGATTTATTATCATGTGTTAAAACGGGACGTAGGATAATAAATCACCAGTAACGGCAGTAACGCAAGCCTTATCCTTTTTCTTCGTGTTTATTCTTACAGGTTAAAACGAGACGAAGGATAATAAATAGTGCATCCTTTTTTTTACTCACTATTTAGTCCGAGAGTTAGGTGAAACAGAAGCATAATAATGAATATAGTGAAAATCATGCAGTTAATACGTTAATAACGTTAATAGTAACGCTAGTCTTATCCTTTTTCTTCGTGTTTATTCTTTCAGGTTTAAACAGGACGGAGGATAATAAACGCTGCATCTCTTTTCTGCTTACTGTTTTTACCTAAGTGTTAGATGAAATAGAAGGGCGTTAATTGTTAACCACGCTTACCAGTTTATAACTACTAATAATTAATGTGGGGTTTGATAACGTCGTGAATTAACCGGTTAGGTTATATATTAGTCCACCTCTAGTTCGGTGCACTTTCGGTGTTACAAGTGTAGAAAGTAAGTGACTTGGTTCTACGACGCGAATTCACTCTTTAAACAATGAAAAACTGCAGTCAGATGATAAAATTTCATAAACGTTTTCTATTTTTAGACTACCTATTAATGAATCCAGATTTTGCTTTAAAGTAGCAATTTTTCTTTTTGAGAGTAATATTTGTGTCTATGAATAAAATATACCACCATAGAATGCATACAATTTTTCCTTTCATATTTCTTTCTATCTTCCAGTGCTGCCAGACGGAGGGAATTTTCCCACTTTCCGGGAATTTTTGGGCCAAATTTAGAGAAACGGAAAAAAAAAAAACGGGAAGATTCCGAAAAAGAGGGGAAAAAACGGGAATTTTCGCACTTGTGGGCATAATTTATGTGAATTTCACCATTTTCCGTCCAAATACATGGCTTTTATTTCTTTTTGACCGTTCCAATGTTTCAATGTTCCTGTGACTTTAAGATGTTACTCTAATTTTTATTAAATAAAAGCCCGCTCTGTTAGGGTTATATGACCTATTTTATGTTTTTAATATTTCAAAACTGGGCGCCAGCCATAACGTCGGAACATGCTACCAACCTTGGCAACGTAGCATCTGACTGTGTTTTATTGCGTTTTCACGCACTTTATACGGCCACTAATGTCTCTTGAGTCTTCCCCATACACACAATGACTAAAAATAAAAATAAATCTTCAAAATGAACGTTTTTTAAGCCTTTTGAGAGAAAAACGGGAATTTCTGGCCGAAAGTGGGAAAATTGGCAGCGCGGGTGGGAGAAGCCGTCTCTCGGATCTGGCAGCACTGCTATCTTCAATTTGACAGAAGACAGAAGACAGAACGCTGTTTGTGGCTGTTAGGCTATTTGTATTTGTATTGCGGATTATCGCGGATTCCGTCTTGCTTATCGGGGTTCAAGACCAACAGTTAAATTGTTAGCCAAATCAGAGCGGCTTTCAACCGGTCTCTTTTATTTCCCTATCACATTGAGTGATAGCACTCAATGTCCGTTTGACCTGAAACGGACGCTTAAGTTATCTGGGAAATATAAATAGGTACGAGAGATGGGCGATTTCGCGAAATTCAACATCCCAGCAGACGATGTTTCGTGGCGTTCAGCTGCGTTTAGGCAGAATGTGGTTACAAAAATGTATGTTTACAATTGAATTTTTAAGTACAGTTTTGATTTGTCGCTTATTCTTGTATGTAAACTGCTAATATTTGTAAGGTTAATATTGTACCGCTTTTTAGAGACGAGTCTATACTGCGTTCTGGCGTGCCGACATCCCGAAATAGCATGGAAATGGAAAACCATGTTTTTCAGAAAGCCAAGTCGAGAGAAGAATATTTGAGCATGGTGGCTAGATTAATTCTGCATGTCAGAGAGATAAGTAAGTTACGGAATACGTGTTTATAAAATGTGTAAGGAGACTTAAATATTTAATGAGGCACTTTACACGGGATTGAAAACTGTACAGTTTCTTGTTCATAAAACTATACAGTCTGTGAAAAGGCACGCTTAATATATGTAGTTTTTTAAGCGCGATTGTAAGTTATTATATATGTTTGCATACGGGAAATTGTTAATATAGCTAGTAATGGAAATGTTATTCTGTTTTTTACGTTTTTAAAAGCATTCAATATATCAATACCGGCTTATACTTTAATATAAAAACATTAACTGTTAGGTCAGCCAAACGTCGCGCTGAGCATTCAACACTCCATCCAGTTTTTGTATTACACGGGGCAGTTTGCAAACTGGACAAGAAACTGTACAGTTTTCTGTCCCATGTAAAGTGCACATTAGTTGAATAAAAAATATTAATTTTGTTTAAAAAAGGGTATTTAGGGTAAAAAATTATATCAACGGAAAGCAGCAATCAATAAGGAGATAATGTAATAAACATATTAATTCAGTTCATTACAAAGCTTAAAATCCAGCGACGATTTGATAAATTTACACAAATTGTTAAAAAATTTAGAATGATCACAAACAATTCTTGAGTAAAAACACCATTGAGAATTTTTTTTTTTTACACGCCCTGTAAATTGAATTGAAAAACACCGAATAAAACATTAAAAAAATCAAATCTTTAGGTATCTGCCATGTAAAGACAATGCACTCGCAATATGGAGGTTCCTGATTCCATTACCGGTGAAATTACAAAAATGAAAAGTAATTTTTCTCCAACCTGATTTGGCCTCCTGGTCCGTTCGCAGCCACTTAAATAGCTGTTCAAAACATAAAAGTATTTGATTCCAAAATTCCGTAAGGCTAAAAACTACAATTCGCAATTTAAAAATGTATTAAAAAGGTGCTGAACACGCATTCTGAATAAGTGTCGATAAAATATATTGCATTTATGACGTCAATCATAAATGCGATATATTTAATGACATTTAATGTTTGTTCTGGCATATATCCTATGTCTGTCTCTTTTGTCTTTCTCGACTATCGGGTGTCCATCAGATAGTAAATATTTAATTTTTACTTTTAGACTCTAAAAAGTGTATGGGAGGAGGTCCAGGTGGGGCACAAGGACTTCCCGGGAGTAGCCAGGGGGGCGCAGGCGCCGGGGGGCCAAACCAGGCGGCCGGGGCGCGGGGGGGCGCGCCCGCCCGGGCAGGGCATGGCCCCCGGATCCTATCAACGCCTTGCAGAACCTTGCTAGCCAGGGCAGCAAGAACAACCAGATGATGGGACCCCAGGGACAAATGCAGGTGATTTTTCATGATTTTCCAGCGAAATGTAGCATTTAAAAAATTTGTTTGAAGTATGTCACTCGGTGATGTTTGGTTTAGTACTGTATAGCGTGATTATATAGAATTTTATACTTGTTCAAAATATATAAAACATTGGTCAAGTAAATCCGCCCTTTTATCATTTTCCACTTTATTTTTCCTTTTCATATAATATATTGATATGGAGGCATTTTTTGTTAATATTTTTTTATCACTATGTAAGCAAAAATTTTACGCTTCCATCCATCTTTATTTGCTGCGAAATACATATTTGAGTAATTTGTGATGTGCATTTAGCTGTGTATGTTCCTTATAAATTCACTCTCGTTTGCATATCCTATGGTTTCCTAAATTATGAAAAAAAAATTTAAGAAGAAATGCATTCGGGATCTGCACAAGGTCAACGTAAAAATGTCGGAACTATACTAACAAATATTACTTGCATTAATTAATAATTTTATTTTGGTTTTCAGGGCAACCCGCCCGGTAACCAAATGGGGGGTGGAATGCCGAACCAAATGGGTCAGCAGGTACCCATGGGTCAGCAAGGCCCCATGAGTCAGCAAGGACCCATGGGTCAGCAAGGTCCTATGGGTCAGCAAGGCCCCATGGGTCAGCAAGGTCCAATGGGTCAACAAGGTCCCATGAGTCAGCAAGGTCCCATGGGTCAACAAGGCCCCATGGGTCAGCAAGGCCCCATGGGTCAGCAAGGTCCCATGGGTCAACAAGTTCCTATGGGTCAGCAGGGCCCGCAGCAGAATTCTCCTATCACAGCAACCAATCTCCTACAAACTCTCAACCAGAGACCACAACTGAACATGCAACAGTTGCAGAACAAGATGGGTTCGGGTATGGGAATGGGAGCGGGCCAAATGGGAGGTCAGATGGGCGGTCAGATGGGAGGTCAAATGGGAGGCCAAATGGGCGGTCAGATGGGTGGCGGCCAGATGGGCGGGCAGATGGGAGGTCAGATGGGCGGTCAAATGGGGGGTCAGATGGGAGGTCAGATGGGAGGGCCAAATGGGCAGTCAGATGGGAGCTCAGATGGGAGGTCAAATGGGGCGGCCAATGGGGCGGCCAGATGGGCGGTCAAATGGGAGGTCAAATGGGCGGACAGATGGTTGGTCAGATGGGTGGTCAGATGGGAGGCCAGATGGGAGGACAGATGAATAACCCAATGGGAGGAATGCAGAACGCCAATCAGATGGGTCCCGGTGGAATGAATCCACAAATGCAGAACCAAATGAATCCCAATATGGTCGGGCAAATGGGTAAAAACTTTATTTGTTTTTTAAATTTTTTTAATTTAATGATTTACATAAAAATAACTTCATCGCTTTAGCTGCATTACTAAGGCCGTTTTCCACTGCTGCAGCAATAGGTTAGTGACGAGGGATGGAACTTTTTTTCATGACATAATCACCAATGAAAATCTTACCAAAAGACCGCCATGGAAATGTGCTTGTTTGATGCGCTGGTTTGATGCGATGCCCATTGTCTGGGAAGGATAAGCTATGATATATGCGGGGCTTTTGGGCCTTGATTTAGAAAAAAAATTATTTCGCATTGAAATAAGAATTTCAATTCATAAAAATATGATTCTGAGGGTGTTTATACATTAAGTCGTGTTTTACAAACTGAAATAATAAACACTTCACTTTTGCAAAGCCTATCACAGGAAGCTTTGCTATCATTTGGCTTATTTTTGACAAAATGACTCAAGCTGTGTACTAAGTCAACAATGTTGCTGTCTCTGCAGCACTGGAAAATGACCTTAATGATAAGAAACTAATTTAATTTATTCTGCAATATAACTTTTGCAAGTTTACAGTGAATATTGTAATGTTGGCCTTTTATCCCTAATCTTATGTCGCAATATATTTTTCTTTGGTTCATTCATCCTTTGCACATTCAATCACATTATGAATTTTTAAAACATTGTCTTTTGCGGTTATTCCAATATATACGTTTTTTAACAGGGACCATGTCTACCAACCAAATGGGTATGATGCACATGCAGCAACAGAGGAAAGATGGTCCCGGTACAATGCTGGGCCAAGGGGGACCCGGGATGGGACAAGGGGGGCCCGGGATGGGACAAGGCGGGCCCGGGGATGGGACAGGGCGGGCCCGGGATGGGACAAGGCGGGCCTGGGATGGGGACAGGGCGGGCCTGGGATGGGACAGGGCGGGCCCGGGATGGGACAGGGTGGGCCCGGGATGGGACAGGGGGGACGGGAATTGGACAGGGGGGGACCGGGAATGGGACAAGGGGGCCGGGAATGGGTCAGGGTGGACCGGGGATGCAGCAGGGTGGTCCGGGCATGGGCCAAGGTGGCCCGGGAATGGTCCAGGGCCCTAGAGCTGGTGCTCCATCGCACTTCTTGCGCCAGTCTCCGTCCCCTTCAGCCCAACCGAGTCCAGCTCCAATGGGAGGGCCGAGCCCAGCATCAATGGGTAAAGTTGATTCATTTCTCTCACATATTATTACATTATTAGTGATAATATATGTAGTTAGATCCAATAATGACTGTTTATGGTTCTCCTCAGTGTGTAATGGGTGGGCCGATGGCGTCACCCATGTCTGTAGGGGTGGGGGGCGCGGGGGGTGTGGCCAGCCCCGCCCTCGCCCCTTCCCCCAGTCCGCACCACCCATCACAGCAACACATGCAGCAACACCAGATGCATGGGTACCACATTTTTCTTTTATTATTTCACACAACTAATCACTATAACATGCCAACATGGTTTTTGTAGAGCATGTTTATATAGTGAAAATGCATCTGTATTTCATAACAACATGAAGTTGTCCATCATTCAGCAATTCCCTGCATAATACCAACACAATAGAAACTCAACTTGACTCTTGCAAGTCAAGATGCCAACCCAAAAATAATTAGGAAGAATAGACCGCGATTTTGACCCCACTTCCGGTCGAGCACTTCCGCCCAGCAGGCCAGCAGAGACGCGTGCCTAATTGGCCGTCTCGATAAAAAGTCACGTTTAAAATCACCCGAAACTAACGATCCCGCTTGTAAGGCCCGTAAAACAAAGCCTGATAGACTCGTGTGTGAGTGTGCCTAAAAATTGCCTTTCCCGCGCGAAAAACCGAATATTAGTCAATCCACGCGCCGCGCCGCTACAAAGGCGCCCGGGATGTAATCCCTTCGCCCTGGTGACATCCTGGCTCCAGAAGCATCGGCCCGCCGGCCGCCAGCACGTTTCGATCTCAACCACCCGCAGCGCCCGAGTATTTTCTTTGGCAGCGGGCCCCCAACCACCAACCACCAGCAACCAGTCGTAGTTCATCTACCGCCAAACCATCGTATCAAGTAAGGCTTTACCGGGCGTTCAGCCCCCATCTCCTCCTACCCCGTTGTCTCAACCACCCCGCGGAGCGCGTGGCGCTCCGAGCTGCTTCATCACCAGCGCACCCCAGGATGCGCTGGCCCCGCCGTCCCCTTTCACCCTGTCTCTTCAACCCCCGCGGAGCGCGTGGCGCTCCGAGCTGCGTCGTCTCCAGCGCTTCCAGGAGGCGAGGCCCCGCCGCCAGGCCCCCGTCGTCCCCTACGCTCCAGCGCCGGCCCCGGCTCCATCAACGGATAGCCTAGTTAGAGTGGTAACCCTTCCCTTCTCCCGTCCCGTAGTGATACAGAGGTGGGAACGTTTGATATTAACCGAGCGTTAATGAAATAAATGGCCGAGAGGCCTTGTAAATCAAAAACCAGCGTTCTCATTGCAGACGGCAGGCGAGACCCCTTCTTGTAATACTTTATAGGTTATCATCCGTGAGAGCGTAGCACTTGGATTTCACCCGAACCAGCGAACTTCCCTGAGGAGAGATCTTTGTTCTGCCGACCAAAGTTAGCCGAGGCAATTAACATAACCCTAAAATCTCCCCTGTGGCAGACCTCAGAGGATTGCCAACACTTGGGAGCATCTTGGCGTAACACTGTCACCCTGAAAACGTTGGGGCCGAATCCTAATGCTACGCTCTCCACAATATGTTCAGTCTCCCGCCATCTTGTTTCTGTCTTTAAGGCCCCTCCAAACAATGGCCACCGCCATAGAAAACCCATAGAAAACGTATATTGAGCGTTGGGGCTCAGACCTCTAGTCGACTCTTTCTATCACATGGATATTTATCGGAAGACTCTTTCTTACGTCTACGACATAGATTAAATGATTGGGAGCCACGAATTGTCCATAGACTAATGTACATAGATGATAGAAATTCTAGGGGAGCGGGGGTTGGCGAGGGGGCGGGCTGCACCTGTGTGCCCGGGATGGCCGCTGTGTCGGTTTTTTTTGCACACATCAAAGGAAGCTTTGCATATTTGCCGCTAGGTTCGCGCCGTTCGGCCGATCGCAGTTTCGCAGCGTTTAATTCAGTTTTCGTTTTTTTCGTGGTTGTCTCTTTAAAGTCGGCTATGTGCACAAAATCTAATTTTTCACAAAAAAAAACAGTTTGTAAAAATATTTTATCAAAACTGGTGAAAAATGAAATATAAATGAAAAAATATAACATATAGTTCCTTTCTTTTACGTAAAAGAAGTCAAACCATTTGTTGTGTTAGAAAATGAGAGTGAAAGTCTGACTGAATTGCTGTTTGAAATGCGATCTGCTCAGTGCGAATGTGTGGAAAAGACTATGTGTCGATAGGGTGTACATATGTCCGAAGATTTTGAGCAGCGTGCAAGCTCGGAGGTAGCATTATCGACAAAATTATGAAAGAAAAGGGCTTTTACGGATGGTTTGTCATGTGAGCGATTTCGGTATGAGTGATGAAAGATCGGCTAAAAGATGTTTTAAAATTAATGCTATTTGGTTTTGTGTGACTCGGATGTTAGTAGAAGCCGCGTAAGGCCGAGAAATACATGGTTGCTTGAACCAAGTACGACAAGTTTCTTGATAAAGAGGAAATGTGAAAAGTCGGAATAATCGGTTTATGTGCATACAGTAAGATGTAATGAAATGTAGAGGAAGCAAAGGTCTTATATTATGTACTATGCCAAGCATTAGGGTACATAAAATATTTATTTTTTATATATTCTT
Source organism: Micrasema minimum (assembly GCA_022494985.1). NCBI lineage: Eukaryota > Metazoa > Arthropoda > Insecta > Trichoptera > Brachycentridae > Micrasema > Micrasema minimum. Next base: position 46,910 of record JAGVSP010001698.1, read on the forward strand.
TTGTAATATATGGGGCACATAACAGAGTTTACAGATTGCGATGAAGAAAAATATTACCTATTTCAGTTTTTACCCAGAACCTCAAAATCATCATAACGCTGCACATGCACAAAATGCACATAGGCATGTTTCGCTAGTAACGCGACGTTTTGTTCTCTTGTTAAGGTTGTCAATTTTCGAATTTGAAACTAACGGCAAAACGGCTGCGAGTCAGAAGTATGTTTGTGTTCGAACCGAACTGTCACAATGTACGCATCGTTGGAGGCAATACTGAAACCGCTAAAATTCATCGATTTTGATACTAGTCATTTCCAGCAAGATACAGTCATTTTTATGTTTGGATTTTATGCATAACAAGTTATTTTATATATATAAAACCAATTTAAAGATTGAGGACATGCATGACTTTTTTGAATAAATGCATGTCTTATTTTATCTGATATTTCAGAACCACCATATTCTATTAAAAATCACAAAACCTGAAGAGAGAAAAGGTTGATTTTATTTGCAGACCAGTTTAATTAGGTACAGGCGTTGCTTATTTATTTATTTTATTTCATGAAAATAGGTATTTATTTATTTTATTTCATGAGAGAATTCATCAACCGGTTATGCGTTATAATTCTGATAATCAAAATAACTTAGATTATTATTGCTTATACATAATGATTACTATACCTACTTTCAACATTAATTGAGATCTATTTCGTTCGGAAAAGAATTTTTCGTTTTTAAGGCGTGTGAGTGAGAACATGATTGGAAGGGTGTTCTTTTCGGAAAGAGTGGTAGTAGTGCGTAGTAGTAGGGGTGTGTGTGAATATTTTAACATTAAAACTGTGAATTTAAACATTGTACATGTAATACAAGGAAATTAATAAATAGTAAACATGAAATATTTATTTACCTGAGGACTTTTATATCTAATATATTCTTGTGTTGATACCTTGGATCTGGTTCTGAAAAGCTAGGATACTGATCATCTTGCTTTGATGATGTGTATGTTTAATGATGAAGAGTCCATGGGTTATATCGATATAATCTTAATCGGCCTTCCTTAGCGCCTATGCTGTGAGCATATATAGCAACAGAAAAAAGTGGTGGTAATGCACTAGTGATCGATTAATTGTGTGTGTGTAGTAGGTTGACGGTTGTTAAATTTATTTGAGTACATTCTTTAAATACATACCGTTTTATATTGAAGTCTAATAATAAAACAAATAATACCATGATATTCGCAAATTTAATTCATTAATAAATTAAAGTATGTACAATCTACAAGCTATACAATAGATTACATAAGTGGTAATATGGATGTAACACATATAAACAAATGTAATATAACATATTATTGGTATCTCAATTACTAAAATATTAATATCCTATTAATCGATCAAAGAAAAAATGTTAGAGGGTTATTGATATTCACATTTGTCACTTTTATTCTATTAAACTATTACATTAAAACATTTATTGGGTAGCAGAGGGTTACAAGAAACAGATTTTTATAACAAAAGGCGAGAAGAATGAGACAAATTAAAGTAGGTACACATAAGTACTGAAGTAAATTAGTAAATAAGTAAATAATTATACAGTATGTAGACATATTATTTATTGAATTGGCTTTAACATTGTGGAAATAACATATAGAATTTATATAAATAAAACTCTGATTTTTGGTCCACTGAGTTTATATTTTAACACGGACATGTTTCGGACACGCTAGTACTGTCCATCTACAGTGTGTCAGGGTCCTTGGTCAGTTATCTAAACTTTTCCATTCGTATATTTATCTTTGTTTTTAAATTGTGGACAAAAAACAAAGTGTTTTAGTATATATAATTCAGTATTGGTGTGAATATTTACTGGGACGTATTCTGTACAAATGTACACTATTTAACAGATTTACTAATACATTAAATAATCTGTGATTAACAGTAAGAAAATAAGGAGAAAATGTAACGCTGTCTTGGCGTGACAGAAAACACATTGATTGAATAAAATAGATAGCACACGACAAATGTATAATATAAATATTTATAGGAAGTATGTAGTATTTTATATCAGTAAGAATCAAAAGAGAAAGTTTAATGAAGTCCTCGTGAGTGACAGGAAATCACACAATATAATAATAACACGAAGTTATTAAAAATTGAAAGAGAATGTTGCTGACGAAAGCTGCTTATCATCAAAACTTGGAAACATTAATCGACTGATCACGCATCTTTTTTGTTGAATTCCAGTTATTTCTCACACCATTTTAGATATGTGTACATGATATCAAATACAATAAATATAACAGTGTTTAGTATTATCACGTAGGATTGTGGGGTAATACATGATTCATTATAGAGGAGTGAGAGTTATAAAAAGGTCATTAGCCTTCCTATTTATTTGCGTTTTATTGTCGCGTACTACACAGACTTCAAAGACTTCCTATGGTTTCCAATTCCACAAATTACACTATTTATAAATAAATTGTATATTGTTCGGCATTCCATGCGTGTTACAGGGCTAAATATATACCGACTTCATTTAAAGGATGATATTTCAGTCTCGGTTTAGGAGGGGCGTTTGTGGATTCCATATGCTCCACATTAGGAGAGCGGATATGGTATATATGAATGGAAATTAGTCTCTGTATTATAAAAACATGAACGGTGGATGCAGCCTCTTCGGTATTATAAGCCGGCCCCTACATATATTGCACTGCCTTATAATTCCAGAAACGATTCAACGTGTAATCTATAACACATTAGTTGAATAATTGTTTGCAACGTTTTTTCTATTAAATACGATTTATCTGTTCCATTATTTAAAAGTATGAATTTAGAGCACAAAAAAATTTTGGATGGAGTCTAAATTCATGAAAACTCCTTAAAATTCAAACTATCAAGAGAATATTGACCTTTACTAAATCAATCATATGTGTGTTTAAAATATTTTTTACACGGTCAGTAATACAGTTTTTTGAGAGCACACAACCTAAATAATCAAAATAATTTTTCATCACAAAAAATTGTCCAATCGCCAAATCAATAAAAATCGCTTGTCACTTGCATATTTTTTCACAGTTCTTTAAGATGTTTAATCAAAAACTTTTGTTGACAACATACATTCATTTGTTGTAATGCTATTTTGAATTGGCAATATTTAATTTCTCCGCTTCCTTACGATCTTTCGGTGACACTTTCACGCAGCTATGTGGTGGTGTAGATATATATTAAAAGGCAGTTTTGGGAGAATTGACCCATTTATTATTTATCGAAACCTCCCTCTATTTTCTGGTTGGTAGGGAGTGAGCTTCACATACCTGAAAAATTTACAGTTAAATTAATTTGATGTAGTTGTTTATTAATCATAATGTTATAACCCTAAAAAAATAATATCAAGTGTGTATAATTTTCAATAATTACCACAGAACAGAAAATTAATTTTGACAAGAACATTTTTTAGGTTATGGTGTCTGTTACATTTGTGATTTGTTATTTTACAAAACAAGAGTTATTAGTTGTTAAAATCATAATGATGATGATGTAACAATAAACTACGAAAGTAATAATATATGAATAAACTTACCCTTGAAGATGCTGTTGCAAATGGCTTTCAAATGTCCATTTTTTTCTTAAAACTATCATTCTTTGGGGAATGTAAAAACACGTGCACTTTTGTACTCTTTGCAGTTTGGTACATTACATTTATTGACCATATTTGAGTTTGATATTTAATAGTTTTAGTAAGTAACAACACACAAGCACAAGCGAAAAAAAAACAAACTAGACGCCTCGGAGCCCCGTATTGTACCATATCACAGATTTGCGGAGAGACTTCTAGCGGCTCCAGAGACAAAACACTTAGCTTATATACGTTGGCGACCAAACGCGCCACGATGAGTCTAGAAAAGAAAGTTACGTTAAGAAAGAGTCTTCCGTTAATAAATATCCATGTGATAGAGAAAAAGACGGCTAAAGGGTCTGAGCCACAGCCTTAAAGCTTGGTCCCACAATGGCCGCAACTGGGACAGAGCCTAGAAATAATGTAATGCTGGGCTCAGAAGCTTTAGACGTCTTTTTCTATCACTTGGATATTTATCGGAAGAACTCTTTCTAAACGTAACTTTCTTTTTTAGGACGCATCGTGGCGCGCTAGGTCGCCAAAGTATATAGAATCAAGTGTTTTATCTATTTGATCGGCTTAGAATGCTCCGGCAAATCTGTTGATATGGTACAGGGTTTTTTAGTAGGGTGGCTCCGATGTCCGATGGCGGTCCGAGGCGGCTTGCTTGTTTTTTCGCTTTGTGCTTGTGTTGTTTATTACTAAAACTGTTTAATATCAAACTCAAATATGGTCAATAAATGTAGTTGTACCAAACTGCAGTAAGAGTACAAAAGTGCATCTCGTGTTTACAGGTCCCAAAGTTGATAGTTGAGGAAAAAAAAATAATGGACCGAAAGCCATTTGCCGATAAAAGATTTTAAGCCAACAGCTTCATCTTCAAAAGGGATTAAGTTGTTATTCATATGTTATTACTTCTAGTTATATTGTTACATCAGCATCATTATGATTATCAACTATTATAACCTCTTGTTTTATAAAATAACAAATCACAATGTAACAGAACACCACAACAAAACTTAAAAATGTTCTTCTCAAAAAATGTGTTCAAAAAAAATGTTTCTGTCGTGGTATTATGAAATTATACACCACTTGATATTTATTTTTTAGGGTTATAACATCATTTGATTTTACAAGTAAATCATTTATTTTACTGTATTTTCAGGTTATGTGAAGCTCACTCCCAAATAGCCAGGGAGGTTTCGATAATAAATGGGTCGTTGGAATTATTTATTTCATATTTATCTACACCAGCCAATCTTCTGCGTGAAAGTGTCACCGAAAGAGTCATCGCAATGGAAAGGGAGCAATTAAATATTGCCATTCAAATTGCATTACAATCAAATGCAGTGTATGTGTCATCCAAAAAAGTTTTATTTATTTATAAGAACTGTGTAAAAAACAGTGACAAGCGATGGATTTGGTGATTGTGGGATAAATTATTTTTATTTGGGTGTGTGTGCTGAAAATAACTGTTTAGTGAACGTGTTTAAATAAATATATTGTGATGATTTTTAAATGGACTTGATGTGTTGTTTTTAAGGTGAGTTTTGACTCTCAATATATAAGATTACTTTTATTGTTGGAACAGATAAAATCTTTTGAATAAGAATACGTTACATATCATTAAAACACACTTGATATTTTTGATGTAGTATTTTACGAGGTCAATATCTTCCTTCATTGCTATTAAATTTTTAAGGAGTTCTGGAAAATTTGACTTCCATATCCGCAAACATAGCATAGGCTGTGGCTCTAATTTCAATGGACATCTCCGCAAATAGCTCAGGATAGTGAAAGAATTTTTATCATTAGAATAAAATTTCCAATGCTTGCACAACAATGATAAAACTGTTATGTGTGATGTTAGATGAAATTCACGTTTGAATCGTTTTAGGCGACTTATAAGGCAAGGGGGGCCCCATAGTGTTAGGGGCCGCTTATAATTTCCGAAGTGGCTGCATCCACCGTTCATGTTCTTTATATATACAGAAGACTCTTTAAAGAAGTCGTAAATATTTTGACTGTAAAAGCCTTGTTATGGATGCAGTAACGATTTACACTTTATTTATAATATGTGTAATAATGTGGGATTGGATACAATTGGATTTCTTGGTTGTATGTGTAGTAAGCGACAATTAACGCAATAAATAGGAAGGCTATGTCACATTTTTAACTTCTCCTACGTTAATGAGATCATGCTTTATTCCCACATTCCTAGTGAAATACTTAAACCGTTGATTTTTTGTATTTGATTCCAGTACACATTCTCAAATTGTGGTGAGAAATACTGGAATTAACAAACAAGATGCTCGATCAGTCGATAATGTTGTAAAGTTTAGATGTATGAGCTAGCTGTCGTCAAGCAAACATTTTCCTCTTTCAATTTTTAAAATTCTTGTATTATTATTTGTGTGTGATTTACTGTCATCAAGAGGACTTCATTAAACTTTCTCTTTTGATTCTTACTATCTATAAATTATAACATACTTTATAAAATTTTTAATATTCATACTTTTGTCGTATGCTGTCTTGTTTTCATCATTTATGTGGTTTTATGTCTCGCTTAAGAGTGTTGTTATAATCTTTCTCTTATTTTCTTACTGTTAATTTGACACAGATTATTTAATATATTAGTATATCTGTTAATTGTGTACATTTGGTACAGAATTCATATTTATATAATTTCATATTTCATTTTTTAATTTTAATAAGTCTCACGTCAAAATTTTTCATGATTTTTTTCTATGGTTTCTTTAACTTCCATGTATTGTATGTATGTTTTTATGTGTTCGGTAGAATATTCCACATACCGATATGTATATTAATAAAACACTCATTGTTTTTTGTCCACAATTTAAAACTGAGATATATATACAATGAAAAGTTAAGGTACTGACAGGGACCAGGTCCCTGTCAGGTTCCTGACAACTGTAGATGGGCAGTACTGCGTGGTCCGAAACCATGTCGTGTTATAAAATTAAAACTCAGGTGACAAATATCAAAGTGTTATTATTTAGATTAATTCAATTGTTATTCACAATGTTAAAGCCACATCAATATAATAATATTCCTACATACTGTTATATTTATTTTTAATTTACTTCAGTACGTATGTTGTACCCCTACTTTAATTTGTCTCATTCTTTCGCCTTTTGTTATAAATTCTTTCTTGTTGTAACCCTCTGCTTACTATGTAATTTGTTAATGTAATTAGTTTAATAGAAATACGTGTTAAAAATGTGATACAATAACCATCTTACATTTTTTTCTTTGATCGATTAATTAGGATATTTAACTATTTTAAGTAATTGAATACCAATATATTTTTTTTATTTACATTTGTTTATTTGTTTACATCCTATTTTCACACTTATGTATCTATGTGATGGATTATTGTGTACTTACTTACATTTTTTATTGAATAAATATGGAATATCATGTTATGATTTGTTTTTATTATGAATTCAATTAAACACGGTATTGTTTTTAAAGAATGTACTAAATTAAATTTAACACCGTCAACTGAAACTCAATAGCTTGTGCAATTTTGTAGTTGATTAGCTGCGCTAGAGATGGCGTGTTTTTAAGTATGGACTCTTATTATTACATGATAGGCAAGATGATCAGTATATAGCTTTCGAGTACCAGGTCCAAGGTACACACCATGAAATATTTAATTAATATTAGTCTCAGGTAAATAAATATTTTACATGTTGACTATTATTAATTTCTTGTATTGACTATGTTCAATGTTTATAATTCGCAGTTTTAGTGTTAAAATAATAATTAATAATATAATTTAGAATGAAGAATAAACATGTTTTATTTAAACGGAAAAATTCAACGAAATTAAATTTAATGTTGTATGTAGGTTATAGTAATTTCATTATGTATAAGCTATCATAATCTAATTATTTCTGATATATCAGAATTTATCGCATAACCGGTTGATGAAATTTCTCATCGAAATAAAGAGCAATAAATTACCTATTTTCATGATATAATTAAATATATAAATAATCAACCCTTGTACCTAATTATAACATGGTCTGCACATTAAACCTTTTTCTGCTTCAGTTTTTGAATTTGTTATAGATATGGTGTTTCTGGAATATCAGATATATAAGACTTGCATTATTCCAAAAAACGTCATGCTATGTTCTATTTTTAAATTGAGTTATATATATATAAATATATTGTTCATAAAATCCAAACATGTGAAATGACTGTATCAAAAAATCGATGAATTTAGGGGTTGGTTTCAGGTAATGCCAACGATGCGGACATTCATGACAGTTCGGTTCGAACACAAAATATAATGCGTAACGCCCGTTTTGCCGTTGAGTTCAATTCGAAACTTGACAACAAAGAAACCTAACGTCGCTGTTTACTACGAAACCTGCTTATGTGCATTTGTTGCATGTGCCAGCTTTTGACGATTTTGAGTTTTCTGTGGTATACACTGAATAGGTATTTTTTATGTTCATGCATCTGTTTACTCTATGTACTGATGCCTGATATTTAACAAAAAATATATAAATTAAAAACTTTAGTACCTAATGCTGCATTAGTACATAAATTATCCTTTGCTACCTCTACATTCATACATCTTCTTATGCACATTCGCCGATCTATTCCGTCTTCTCACATGTCCTCTTTCATGTACTTGTCGCGTTACTAGGTCATAGCCATGTATTTATTCGGACGTCCGCGGCTTCTACATCAGGCACCACTTGCATTTTAAACTTTCTTTTAGCCGTTCTTTTATCTCTCATTCCTCCTCGATGAACCATATAACAATCGTAAATGCCTTTCTTATAATTTTTGTCGATAATGAACTATACCTCAGCCTTGCACTCTGCTCTAATTTCGACATTTGTTACACCTATCATAATAGTCTTTCCACTCATTTCGACTGAGAGATCGCATTTCAAACCAGCATTCAGTTCTACTTTCACTCTTCTTTTCTCTAACACCACGCTTTCCACTAACCATCGAATAGGGTTGGTACCCGATCTCCGTTATGTACTGGCCAAATTTTGCTTCTTATCGTTAAGTCTTTATTTTAATGTCTAAATTATACTGGTTTGACTTCTTTTACGTTAAAAGAAAGGAACTATATGTTTATATTCTTTGTTATTTATATTTCATTTACTTCACCACGTTTTGATTAACATATTTTTACAAACCCGTTTTTTTTTGTGATATATTAGATTTTGTGCACATAGCAGACTTAATGTGACAAACCACGAAAAAACGAAAAACTGAATATAACGCTGCGAAACTGCGATCGGCCGAACGGCGCGGAATCTTAGCGGCAAATATGCAAAGCATCCTTTGATGAACTGTGCCAATACACCGACGACACAGCGGCTCCATCCCGGGCACACAGGTGCAGCCCGCCACCCTCGCCAACCCCCCGCTCTCTAGATATTTCTATCATCTCATGTACATTATAGTATCTATGTAACAATTCGTGGTTCCCAATCATTTAATCTGTGTCGTAGACGTTCTATGTAAGAGTCTTCCGAATTAAATTATCCATGTGATAGAAAGAGTCGACTAGAGGTCTGAGCCCCAACGCTCAATTTACGTTTTCCATGGGTTTTCTACAAACTAAACGGCGGTGGCCATTGTTTAGGAGGGGCCTTTTACGTTTTCTATGGCTTCTGTCCCAGTTGCGGCCATTGTGTGGAGCAAGCTTACATGTTTTATTTCTGTACAATATTCAGTTTTCATTACAAGTGCCAAATTATGTACAAGTGTTTTGTCAAATGTCTGTCCCTTTGAAGTAGTTTTCCCGTCAGAAATACGCAGGAATTTTAAAAAGAATTCGGTGTGTGTGTGTTCAAAAACCCAAACCCCGGGCCCTTTTGTGGAAGGGGAAAATTTTAAAAAATTTTATTTTTTTTTTCAAAAATTTTGGAAAAAAAATGGGTATCCCCCATTTT